>VYZR01001387.1:4981-22803 GCA_013400675.1 Oxylabes madagascariensis | reverse complement strand
TGGGGCTTGGAGCAGCCTAGGATGGTGGGAGATGTCCCTGCCGTGGCAGGAGTGGAATGGGATGGGATTTAAGGTTCTTCCAACCCAAACCATTCTGGAATTCTCTGATCCAATATTTCCCGAACATCTCCTTTTCGCCCTCAAATCCAAGACATAAAAAGAATCTCCTGCATCCTTTTCTCTCCCACTTTTTTTCTCTTCCCTGAAACCCCTCCAGACAGGACTCCTCCTTCTCCCTCCCCTCCTCACAGATGTGGAGTTCACTACCTGAGCTCACTGTGATTTATGGGCAGAGATAAAAAAGAGATTTAATCATGTCCACGAGCTTCTCCAGCAACATACCCTGACATCCTCTATTAACTGCTCCTCTCCAGACATTTTTCACAGATGATGTCCAATCCCTGATTCCCAGGCATTTAATTACTCTCCCTTTGTTAGCAGATCCCACTAAATCTCCTGATTTATGCCACGCTCCATAAATAAGGCCTTTCCCGGTTGCTTTATGATGGCACAAATTTGTTGGAGGCATCTGCATAAATTTTTATGGGATTTAATCGTTCGCTCCACATCCTTGTTCCCAGTTTTCCTCATGAATCAGAGCTGAGAATCACGGAACACCCCACAATTAGTTCCTCACAGTAGCAGCCTCTGTGTTTTTTTATTTAATTTCCTTGCAGCCCTAACATTGTAAATGCTCACCCATGAGTTATTGGGATTATTTGGAAAATAGGATTACAGCACTGGGTGAGATTTATTTGGGAAATTCCTCGTGGATGAGGCGAGGGAGAAGGTCAGGAAGTTCATTAAAGCAGATTAATGGAGAACAAGTGGGATCTAATCAGACTGGGAGCCTGGAGGCCCCTCGTGCTGGGGCAGGGACATCGTTCCCGTGGATTATTTGTGTCCCTGCTCCAGGAACACTGGGAATGACAGCAGATCCATCCTTTTTAGCCACTCCAGCCGCTGATAAATGAGTTCCTGCCCACAATTGGCATCCTGTCACGGAGCTGAGGCACTGCTCCAATTAGTGCTCCCCACGGAGGGAAGGCAGGGACTGGCCCTGCCTGCAAAGCGCCGAGAATTCCGGGCTGCTTCATTATCCGGCTTCTCCACTCCATGGCCTGCTCCAGGGAACAGCCTGGATAATCATCCTGCAACTGGAGCACTTCACCTGCTCGGGATTTGCAAAGCCGAGGCTTGGGAAGGGAGTAATTCCGGGGAAGTGCCGCTCAGGGACACTCGGTGCTGAGCAGGACGGACGGAATTGGCGTGTGGGGATTAAGTTTTTCCTTTTCAGCCTCCATCAACCTTTCCAGGAAGGTAAATACCGACACAGGATCATCAAGGTTGGAAAAGATTTTAGGGTCACGGAGTTCAACCTTTCCCCAGCACTGCCAGGGCCGCCACTGCTCCGTGTCCCCGAGTGCCACATCCACAGGGCTTTTAAATCCCTCCAGGAATGGGGACTCCACCTGGGAAGCTGTGCCAGGGCTGGATAACCCTTTCCATGAAGGAATTTTCCCTAATTCCAACCTAAACATCCCCTGGTGCAACTTGAGGCTGTTCCCTCTTGTTTTGCTGCAGGTCAACAAGTGATGGATTCCAAAGGAGGTTGGAATTCCAGGATTGTCACTCCGTTGTCCTTGGTGAGACACAGAGCACGGACTGAAGTTTTTAGCACAGGTCTATTTCCATGAATCCTTCTTCCCTGAACTCCACGCTGTCCCTGCATCTCCTGATCCTTGGAAGTGTTGTAAATGAATTTAAGTAAATAATCTGAGGAGATAATTTATGGATTGTAAATTAAATAGCAGAATGGTTTGGGTTGGAAGGAGGCTTAAAACCCATCCCATGGGCAGGGACACTTCCCACTATCCCAGGGTGCTCCTAACCCCATCCAACCTGGCCTTGGACACTTCCAGGGATGGGGAATTTATGGGGCACCTTTATCTGTCCTTTATATGAAATCCCACAGCAATGACAAAGGAAGCAGGGAATCCCAATGGGAATATATAAAATATTCCCATCAGGATGAAGCTCACTGAGATAATTCCCACCTCGCTTCCTGCCCTCTCCCTTATCCCACCATCCCAAGTCATTTTATGAAAAAACAAAAGGCAAAGCCCTGCAAAAACTTTAAGTGTTAAAACCTCACTCCCGGTCCTCAGCTGGGATTTGTTCTGAGAGGAGGAAAAAAATTGGAATATTTTTAAGAGACTGGATTTGTGCAGATTATCAGATGTTCCTTTAACCCCTAAGGAGCAGTGGTTACCCTAAAAACAGAACCTTTGTTTTCCCTTATCCATGTGGAGATTGCAGGGATCTGACCATCCTGTTCTGGCTGAGGATCCTGATTTTTTCCAAAAAAATCCTTCCCCTTCTCTTTTTTGACATTCTTGAGATCCGGGCTTTGAAAGTGCTCTTCAGTATGGGAGCACAGAGAGGTGGAAAAACGGGAGCAGGACTTGGTGTGCCAGGCAGCACAAAGAGATCCAGGGAACAAAGACATTCCCAGCCTCAAAGGAATTAAAATCTAAGCCATGAGGGCGCAACAGAGGCAAAGAAAGCTGGGGAAAAAAATGGACATTTAAGATAATTTTGGCCAACACCATAAGCCAAGGTCTCCTTTAATCATTTCCCCTGTGATCCTGCAGTTTTTGAGGAGATGACTCCAAGGCAAGGTCTAAGGAGGAGAAAATTTTACCCAGCCCCCAGCTCTGCTCAGGGGTTCCTCAGCTCCTCACATCCCCTGGTTGGGCCTCTTCAGTGCCAAAATCCAAATTATTCCTGCTTTTCCTTCCTCATATTCTGCTCAGGGGTTCCTCAACTCCTCACATTCCCTGCTTGTGTCTTTTCAGTGCCAATATCCAAATTATTCCTGCTTTTCTTTCCCACTCTCTGCTTCTAATCCCCAGCCCTACATCCTACAATTTGCTCTCTCCAAACCCCCGCTCTGATGGGATTTGGGGGTTGGGTGAAGTTCCATGCTGGATATTCCAGCAGATAATGGGGGAGCCCTGAAAATTCCTGCCCATCCACCATCAAGAACGAGACGTTTTTGCCACTGCAGAGATGATGAGAGAATCATGGAATGTTCTGGATTGGAAATTCCTCAAGGATCATCCAGTTCCATTTCTGGCTCCCCAAGACACCCCAACAATTCCACCCTATCCCTGAGGGCGTTGTCCAAACACTCCTGGAGCTCTGGGGCCATCCAATGGCAAAGTCCGATGGGTGATGGGATGCTGAGGATCATTTTCCTCTCTTAATTAGGTTAATTAGGCCAAATTCCCAGCCAGTCCAATCAGGAATAACTCCTGTTGTTGAACCGATTGGTGCAGGCTCTGGGAATGCTTGGAAGTCTTCCCTGGAAGCAGAGCACACATGGAAAATCCATCCACTCTCAGGTCATTTGGATCTGGGGTGTTGAGAAATGAAAAGGAAATGAATATTCATGAATGTAGCCAGAAGGGAAAGGAAACAAAACAAAACCCGACCCAAAGCAGGAGGGAATTGAGTTGTTCAACATAAAGAAAAATGCTGAGACAAGAATTATCGGTGTTTGAACGGGGCTAGAAATTGGAAAATCCTGGAGCTGACTTCCTGAGGGAATATCGGTGTGTGGGAAGGAGAAGTAGCTGGAAGATGGAGTTTGCTAAGCTTTGTGAATGAAATTATAAACTGTTTTATGTCCAAATTAAGACAGGGGTTAGAGAGGTGTCTCTAGGTTTAGGCCTGGGTTTAGGCCTAGGTTTAGGAGTGTCTCCTGGGGGTGAGGTGAGACTTAGTGCAAATCCCCTTCCCACTGAGCTCTCCCTTCCAGGCACTTCATAAATTACTAACAGCAGCAATAATTCCTGAGATTCCCATTTCATTTTCCAGTGCGATCCTGGCTTTTCCCGCTAAAGCCTGGCTTTGCTAGAGCTGGGAGATGAACCCATTAAACCCTGAGCACCATGCTTTGAACGCCTGATTTTTGTGTTTCCAGCTTAGTCCAGATCCCAGCCAACAAATTTGGCTCCTACTTTAATCTGGGATCCGGCTGGACCAGAGATTCCTAAAAACTTCTCTCAGATCCTCAGGGTTCAAATTAATTCCCTCCCACTCCTGGAATATCCCTGATTTACTCCAGCTGAGCAATCTGCTCATAGTCCAGCCCATTCATAAAAAGTGAGCAGGTAATAATTAATTTTAATGAATGCTGTTGATGCACGGGCTAATTGTTTGAATTCATCAAACCCGGTGTTTAGAGTTTAATGCAGAAATTATGTACAAGGCATTGTTAATAAAATCATTACAAATTAATTTAGCCCCGAACCAGCAAAGCACTCACACACGGATTTTCTGCACAGGATGCTGAAATGCATCCCTGAATCCTGATTTTAAAGTTATAATTCCTCAGACAGGCTCAAAGAAGAAAATTCCTCAGGCTTGTGACCTAAGGGGTCCTGCAGGGATCTTTGCTCATCATGGAATCATGGAATAAAATCATCGAGGTTGGAAAAGTCTTTCAAGGTCATCAAACCCAGCTCTTGATTGATCCTCACCTCGTCCCCAGCCCAGAGCTCCGAGTGCCACCTCCAGGATTCCTTGGACACCTCCAGGGATGGGCACTCCAAACCTCCCTGGCCACTTCCAAGCCCTTTCCATGGGGAAATTCCTGCTGCTGTCCACCCTGAGCCTCCCCTGGCCCAGCCTGAGGCCGTTCCCTCTCCTCCTGTCCCTGTTCCCTGGAGCAGAGCCCGACCCCCCCGGCTGTCCCCTCCTGGCAGGGAGTTGTGCAGAGCCACAAGGTCCCCCCTGAGCCTCCTTTTCTCCAGGCTCAGCCCCTTCCCAGCTCCCTCAGGAATTCTCCAGCCCCTTCCCAGCTCCCTCAGCCTCTCCTCCCATGAGTGACTCTCTGAAACCTCTGAAACTTCCACTCCTGCTCCCTGCTCCCTTTTTTCCCTGCTCCAGGAACGGGAAGAAGGGACAGAAAGGAATCATTTACAGCCAGAGGTACTTCCCTGTTTCATTTTTACCCCACTCCTGGTGGATTCCCTATTCTGTGATTTATAGGGAAACCCTTGGCTGAGAAGCTCCCTGAAGATCCAACCGTGGGCAGCCCAGTCCTGAACTCCTCAGCACCTTTTGTCTTCTCCTTACATCCCTCACATCCCCACATTTTTGCTGATCCATCCCAATTTCCCAGGATCAGATCCCTCTGATGGCCTCAGGGCTCCTGCCTGGGCTCATCTTTATCTCCCTGGGCTCCTCTTTATTCCCTCCCCACTCCCTCTGACTCAGGGAATCTCAAGATATGGATCAGAAATCCGGCTTTATGCTGATTACATGCAGATTTCTGGGAAGTTTATCCCTAATTATTCCTTCTCTTCCCATGTTTTATCAGTTTGTCTTTTTGTCTTGAGGACATGGAGGTCGTTTTTTGAGGTTTTTTTCTAGTCTATATTTAAAACTCAAATCTTAAATCTTGCTCCCAAGCATTGTTTTTTTTCTCCAAATCTGATTGAAATGATAACACTTATCAGGACTGGGGTAGCACAGGGTTCATCCCTTTCCCTTAGGACAGGGAAAAATCCCAAATCCCTTCAGACACAATTCCATCTTTGCTGCTACACCAGCTGCAGACCTGGAAATTCAGGTGTATTTAACCAACAATCAAATTCCAAATTAATAAAAACATGGAAATGTATTTTCCCCTTCCATTCAAGGGAAAACCGAATGTTAAACTGGGATTTAAAAAGTTTAATATTCTCAAAATAAATTTTAGGCAATGTGTTTTAATTGTTGTTTCAGCCCTTTCCAATAAAAACTTGGAATCAGGAAAAACCACAGTTCCTTCCAACTCCGATATTCCTTCTAACCATAATTCCAATAAAGATCTTCAGTTTTTATCTTGGTGCACGAATACCTGGAAAATGTTATAAATTAAGGCATCGAATTCTGTGCCTCATTCCAAACCAGCAGCTGAGCAACATCCCAAAATTCCTGACTCGCGTGATCCTTAAAAGTTTCTTTTTTCCTTGTGAAAATGGGATGAAGTTAAAGGATTTATTTGGCAATTCCAGATGCTGAAATAAATATGAACCTGAAATTTAGAGTCTGCTCAGTCATGGTCACAACAATGGGGTCATCCCTGTATTTGTTTAAAACTGGGAATTCCCGGATGAGGTGCCCAATGGATCCTTTGGGAATGTCACTAATCAGATTATTTTCTTTAATTAAGTAAATTTTCCTGGCCAAAATTGCAACACGTGGGACCTTGAAAACTAAATTATCGAGGAGCCCTGAGCATTAAAATCAGCTCCGGATTTAATTCCAAGAATATGACTCACTTTGCCAGGGAACTCTATTATTAAACTGAGGGGGTTTGGCTTTAGAAAGAACAATATAAAAAAGTTTCGGAGTTATTTAAATCCTTTGTTTTCCTCCATAAAATCTCCAAGTTTTTCCATCCATCCTCTTTTCCCAGTGGCTGCAACCCTTAACCCCACAAGAGGGTAAGATAATGTTTTTGTAAGAACAGTTTGCTGAAAATATTTGGAAAAGCTGTTTATAAATTAAATACCAGAGAAAGCAAAAATACCTCAGCCACATCCAAGGCCTTTCATTTTTCCAGGAGAAACGTTCCACGCCTTCTGTGGGACTGAATTAATCAACTAATAAATGAATGGGAGAAAGAGGATCATTAAGTATTCCTTTTTTCCCCTGATTAATGTCAGGATAATGCAGGGAAGATGGGAAAGATGGATGGAGATCCACAAAGCTGCCTCAACCTTTTCCCATTTTTTTGTATCCCCAGATCATTGAGAATAAATATCCAGGGAGAAAGCCATGGTGGGGGTAAATCAGCCCCCTTCCCTTGGCTTAGAGGTGCTCTGCTGATTTCCTGGCCCCCGAATTCGTGTTTCCCACTGTCTTGGGTTCAATGCAAGATGTGTTCTATTCCCATCTGTTGAAACCAGTTGGGGAGGTGTTTTCTTTATCTGTTCCATGATCTATTCCTCATAATTCCTGGGGGGAGGGGTTGGGTGTGTTTTGTTAATGGGCAGCTGTTCAATCCAGCTGGGTTCAGCAGTGTTCTTTATCTCTGCCACCACCCACCCTCCCTGCAGGAGATATCTGCTGTTCAGGGGCCATCGAGGCTCACTGCAGGGCTGATACAATTCCATCATCCCACGGGGAGATGCTCCACCCAGGGGGAGGAGCCCAGCATTCCCACCTGGATAAAAGCTGAGATCCAGAACAGCAGCACAGCCTGTGTGCGCTGCATTCCCAGAGGGAGAGCGGAGCCATCTCAGCACCACTGCACCTTCAGAGGAAACTGCACCTTCTACAGGATCATTGCTCCAACAGAGCCACATCTGGCACTGCAGGAGGGCTGGACTGGGCTGCTGCCAACACCCTGACCAACAGGGTGTCAGGTTGTGTTCTGCCTCTGTCAGTGTTCTCTTTTTCATTTGTTTGCTTTTTTTTCTTACTACTGCATTTTTATTTTTATTTTTAATATTCCTAGTAAAGGACCGTGATTTATATTCCCGTATCTTTGCCTGATAGCCCCTTAATTTCAAAATTATAATTCTTCACAGGGAGGAGGGTTACATTCTAGATTCCAAGGGGAGCTCCAGCTTTTCCTTGGCAGACACCTGTCTTTCCAAGCTAAGACGCCCACAAAACAATATTTATGGAGCAGCTGAGGAATCCAACACCAGTGGCGAGAAATGTCATGGGATGTCAAGCTTTTTGTGGATGTCCCTTCCCTGGAAGTGTTCGAGGGATTGGGAGCAATCTGGGATAGTGGGACGTGTCCCTGCCCGTGGTAGGGGTGGAATGGGATGGGATTTCAGGTCCCTTCCCACCCAAACCATTCCATGAGGTCCCACAAGGCACAGGGAGCAACTCCAAGCAAGAGAATATGAAGGGAAGAGGTTTGGAAGCTCTCTCGGAGCAGGAACTGAGGCCAGAAGGAGTTGTGGGTGTTCTGAAGGCTGATCTTTGTTAACTATCCCGCCTGCCTTGGAATTCGGATCCGAAATCCATGGAAAATGTGGGAGGAAGGTGTGTCTGGCACATCGTGCCTGGCACTGGCTGAGGGATCAAAAATTTCAAATTTTTGGTGAACTGGAAGTAGAAAAAACTTTTGGAAGGCGGTGGTTCCCCCAGACTTTGGGAATGTTGGGTCATTATCTCTCAGTGCCCTACAAAGACAGAATTCCCTGGAAAGGGACAGCCAGATTTCAGGGCATTCCCTGGATTTTCTCATGAAGCTTGAAAGAGAAAAACTCCAAAGAGCTCAAGGAAATTATTTCCCTTATAAAACCCTCACTGCTTCAATTCCAGGCAAAAGGTGGGAAAAATACCTTTTATTTATCATGTTGTTCCTGCTCTCCAAATTAGGTGTTGGAATTAAAACAAAACCTTTTAAAAATTATCAAAAAATTTATCTTCAGATTTTAATTTTTAAAATATTTTTTGACCTGAAAAAAAGACCAGTTTTTATCTGACTGTCAGTTCAGAGACTTCCCTTGTTTCTCATGATCAAGGTTTTTCCCAGGAAAAGCTTTTCCTGTCACTTGTTTTTGGAACCAAAGTTGAGTTTCCCTTTCTGTCTCTTGGTTTAAGCAGCAGCAACTTCCAGAGCAGCAAATTCCAAGAGCCTCGTGGAGCAATCGAGTCAGATCCAGCAATATTTTAATCCCTTTCCCAATTATGTGACAGCTCCTGCATTTCTCTGGGGTTTGATACTTTCCATTCCTGTCTTTGGAGGAATCTGAAACTGCCTGAGAAAGGGAGAACTGCATTTAATTGGGGGGAAAAAAAAAAAATTGGAATGCTCGGTGCAGATTCTGTTCTAATAAAGTGTTACAGAAAAAGGGGTGGAACTTTTAACTTTATTCAAATCCTCTGCTCTAAAAATCCTCCGAGTGAATAAATTATCAGCACTGCAGCAGAGTGAATTCTCATGACCTTGAAGCAGCAAAACCCCGAGAAAAGATGGAAGAGGAATTCAGGAATTGCTTCAGGAGCAGGTTTGGATGGAGAACAAAATTTTGCCTGATCCCTGGGCAAATGACCTTTTCCCCCAAAGTTCAGAAACTCCACCTCGTGCAGCCCCATTTGGCCAAACTGTCCAGGCTCTGCTATGAACCTGGCTGGAAGTTAATTCCAAAGTTCAGGAGCTCCCCTTTGGCTGTTGCAGGAGCTGAACTGTCCGGGTTCTGGAATAAACCTGTCTGGAAGTGGGGACAGACACCGAGCCCCATCCCAAAGCCGTTCCCACCCGAACCCTCACCCAGGAATTGTTTGTGAAGACATCAGCGCACGTCTTTCAGATCGATCCCTTCTCATTTCTCCATTTGTCTTCACAAACCCCTGTTATTATGAACTCCGCCTTTTCTATCAGCCTGGAACATTTGAAACTCCCCTTCCTGCCTTTCCCAGTCTGGCCCTGCAGCAGGTGTGGCAGGGAAATCCAGGGAAAGAGCTCAGCCTGGAGCAGCCACTGCCAGCTCCCACCAGCCCATANTTCAGAAAGGCTGAGCGGGCAACATTCCTGCCCCAGGGATTTCACTGCCCCAGGATTCTGGCCAGGATTGCTCTGAACACCCAGCGTTCATCTCCACCCCGCCAGGCTGAGAATTAACGGGGTGAGAGCCCCAAACATGGATTCAAAGGGGAAGAATCCCTCGGGGTTTGGCTCTCACTCATGCCAGAGCCGTGCCAGGACATCTCAACTCCTGTCACCGGCTCCAGAAGGTTTTTCTTTAACTCTCCCTTTGCTCACCCTTTCTGTTTGACCAGAGCTCTGAGGGTGCCGGGGCTGTGGGGGTCCCACTGAATTCTTGGAGCAGCCACAATTCCCGGAGGATCCCCTATAAAACGAGTTCCCCTGTCCCAGCCCACGGCCAGCACAATCCCATTGTGCAGAAATCATTTGTTAATGATCCAATGGCCTCTGGCCACCCTGCCAGCCTCACCAGAGGATATTTGAAGCCCTCTCGGTCCCATTTGGCTGTTTCAGGAGCCAGATTCCCTGGGTTCCGGAACAAATCAGCTGCTTGAGGTTGGTAGAATCATTTTGAGCCCCATTTTAAAGCCATTACCACCCATCCCCTCACCCACGAATTGTTGGTAAAACATCAGCACACCTCCCCTGTCACCTCCACAATCCGATTTTACGTCCCGATTACACCTTCGAACACAAAGCAGACAACTCACGGAGCGAACCTTGGGCATTTAAAAACATCTCCCGTTGCTGTGGTCCATCAAAATTCCCTCGGGGAAGGAGAGTGTGAAGGAACAGCCACTTGCGCAGCAATTTTAATCAGGCAAAACTGAGATAAGGGACTGATTACAGAGTTATTGAGCTGATAAAATCCTGACTGGAGCTTTGTAATCAATCAGCAGCCAGCGCTCATCCGTGGAATAACCAGACAGTGCATCTGCCTTTCCCTGGATATTTATAAAGCGCTCGTGGAGAAGTTGTTTACCTTTATTAGCTTGATTTTCCATAATTAGCTCGGCTCCTGGGAGGATTTTAAGCGCCTGGACTGACACCTGGGACACTGGACACCTGTTTTAATCAATGCTCACTCTCTTCTTGATGCCTCAGAGAAGGATAGACGGTTTGGGAAGAGAAATTAAAGGCTATCTTGGAATGATTAGCAATGTTCTATTGAGATAAGGAGGACAGATCCAGGTGTGCAGACACCCAAAACCAGGATATCCCAAATTTCAGGAACTTGGCGCTCGTATGGCATTGCCTCAGTGGGGAAGGGATTTTTGGCATCACTGATTGTCCCACAGCTTTTCTCTGGTTGTAGGATCCATGGCTGTATCTGAGGGACTTTGGGAAAAGATTGGAATTTCTGAATCTTTTTATCTCTCGCCCTCCACAGCGGATTTTGGCAGCGGTGATGAGCACCCCACACCTCCACAAGCGGATTTGCCCACTCTGGCCAAAGCCAAGCAGGAATTTCTCTTTCCAGTAGGGTTTTTCCAGGACTTAAATGGGTTTTTGTGCCCTACACCAAAACCTTTAATAGTGCAAATACTAAAAAGTTTCACTAAAAACCGGCTTGATATCTCAGTTATTCCTCCTAAAATAGGAGCCTTTGCTCCGTTTTCAGAGCAAACAAAACAATTTTTACAACTCCAAATTTTTATAGAGGAGAAAAGCACCTCAGAGAGAAAATCCCTCATGCAAAGGCTGGTCCTGTTCCTCTGTTAATTAAAATAATTCAGCTGATGATGCTCATCAGCCTTTGAGAGCCTCCCAAATGCTGTGGTCACCACAAAAGGCTGCGTTAAGAAAGTGCTGATTTAGAGAGCGGCTCTGCATCTTATTTACCGGGAAGAAAATGGATCATGAGATAAAATCAGCAGCTGAAATCAAGGCGTGAAAAGAGATGAAGATGCACACGCAGGTTCAGCTCCAGCTGGAGCTGCTCCTGACGGGATCTTTAATTTCAGGACCACATTCCAGTGTCATTCTCAGCTCCTCTGCCTCGTTCCTTGCACACAGAGCACAGGCCGCTCCCTGAATAGGAGAAAAATCAATATTTTGCTTTTCAGCATTGTTCAGCGCCTCATCTCACTCCTGATTTGCTGCGGGATCTTCAAACTCTGCTCCCAAATCAGCTGGAACACATTCCCATTCCATTTCCCAGGGGATGCTGGGGTGGTTCCGCAGGCTGAGAGCAGCTCAGGAATTGAAAACTTCCACTAAATGTGGAGTTTTGAAACACCAATTACAGCACTTTAAGCCTAATTGGGAAGATTAATCTGCTCTGAATCTGATTCCCTAGGGAGCTGGGGATGCTCCAGACCTGTGCAAGGCTGCCACAGGGTCAGAGGGCAAATCCCAGCTCCTTCTTGCGGGTGTGCAAGATGGATAAGGGAAAAATGATGGGAAAAATGATTTGGTTCTCCACCTGTGGCAGGCGATTATTGCTGCAGCCGCCGCACTTTGCCATCAATCTCCTTCATCCTTCCGGCTTTTCCCAGCTCAGGGATGAGGGCGAGTGTGACAGGAGCGGTCACAGATCAGCCCTGCTGCTCCATCCATCACTGCCCCGAGTGGCAGCTGCTCCATGTGCCCAAAATTCCCTTTTCCTAAACAAAACGTGGACGCTGGGCAACCTCCCTGAGCGCTGGGACTGCTTCACCATGAGGTTTTTATCTTCTTTTCTTCTTAGTGTTAGAGCTGGGATTAACACACGGGAGTCGCAGCTCGTGTTGAGACTCGGGTGTTTATTAATTCTTATCTAAAGTACACTCTCACAAGCTGTGAGTTCTAAATAGTAAGTTAGAAAACAGGGGTAAAATTAAGTACTTCAACTTTTTCAAAGGTTATTTAAGCTCTAATCACTCAGTAATGAGATGACACCTATATTATTTATATTTTTGACCCGATAATGACCACCCAAGGCCCGCAATGCGGACCTTTTTCACCCAATTACAGAAAACCATCCAAACCCATGAAGAGGAAGGAAGAAAAGGTGAAGAAGAAGGACTCGGACAACGCCCAAAGTCCTCCATTTTGCCCCACATGTATTATTACTATATACTAAAATTTTAAATCTAAGTTTTTCACCCTGGGACATCACACACATCCATTCAAACCACACCCCCACAACCCCCGTGCCATCACTCAATTTTGGAAGCCTTTTCCATGGCCTCAAGTCAAATGTGGTGCTTGCTTGGAGGTCAGCAGCTTTTAACACAGAAAGTCTGGAATTTTCAGCCTCCAGGGTTCCTTCCTTCACTGCCCCAGCAGTGGGTGGAATTCCAGGTCACCTCGCTCTGGAGGGACAAATTGAAGCTGTGCCCAGATGTGATGGATGTTGAAGCATTCCTGTGACAGGGAATGTCCTCCCAGCTGGAAGATCTGTTCTTCCTTGTCTGAGAGCAGCAGCTACCAGGAAAATCAGAGGTGTTGAGTGCCTCGAAAAGCTTTCATCGTTAAAGGGTTTTTCCCGTCTATCTCCAAGGCATTCCTGTCACGCCCCTTTCCTCGGATAATCTCTTCCCAAGGGCTCGATTCCAGATCCAAGGAATGGAGTGGAAGGTGTCTGGCTGATTTTTACCTGTTTTAATTCCAGACCTGTCTTCAAATCATCCTCTCCTGGCAGGAATCTGAAGGTCTGAAGGGAGAATTCCTGGGTTTTGAAGACCTAGGGATGATGTCAGCATTTCCTTCTGTTGCTGTGGAATCCAGTGGAAAAAAAAATGGAATTTCTTGGTAATAATGAAGAAACTTGGAATCTTGACTGGCATCTATTCATCACGCAATGGGATTAATCTGTCCTGGCTTTTGGTCTCTAAAATCCATGTTTCTAAACAAAACTGCATCTCCCCCACTCCTTTACGCAGCAGTGACTCAGCTTCTCAGTAGCTGATCCATCAAAAACTGGGATAACCAGGAATGACCCACTCTGAAGATATTCCAAATGAAGGTTTTTCCTCGAGGATCCCCAGCCCATCCCATAAAACTTCTATTTTGTGCCAGGTGACTTGGACAGTGAATGAAAACCATCCACTGAGTTTTGCTCATGTCCTTGGAGATTTTCCAGTGATTATTGTGAGAAATTCCATGTTGGAATTACAGAAAACCCACTTAAAACTTCTCTGATACCTCAATACATGGAGGGTAGATTTAGATGGGATATTGGGAAGGAATTCTTGGCTATGAGGGTGGGGAGGCCCTGGAATAGAATTCCCAGGGAAGCTGTGGCTGCCCCTGGATTTCTGGCAGTGCCCAAGGCCAGGTTGGACGGGCTTGGAGCAGCCTGGGACAGTGGGAGGTGTCTCTGCCCATGGCAGGGCATGGGATGATCCTTAAAATCCCTTCTATCCCAAGCCATTCCCTGATCTTACAATTCACTACATCTAACTCTCCTACAGTTTTTGTCCAGAGCAGGAATACGATCCCATAAACTCAAGGTGTTCTTACCCTTGAGTGTCTCAAGGAAAAATAAATGCCCAGAAATTTTGTGACCTCGGGGATTCTGGCACAAAAAGCACCGATATTGAAGACATTCCTGTTTGGATATGCCCCAAAATATTCCTTACTTCCCTTAATGAAGCTTTGATGTAGGATTTTTTGTTCAGATGGGTTCTAAGGTTGTGCTGAGTGTATTCCAAGGGCAATGCTCAGAGTTTCATGGACCAGTGAATCATGGAATTTTTGAGGTTGGAAAAGCCCTCCCAGAGCATTGAGTCCAGGCTGTTCCCAATGCCCACCTTGTCACCAGCCCAGAGCAGTGAGTGCCACTTCCAGGAGCTCCTTGGACACTTCCAGAGGAGCTTTTCCCCAGTGGATGGGCAGGAGGGATTGTCCCAGCTGGTCCTGGTGCTGTCACATTTCCATTCCTGTTAAATGTCTCAAGGTCTCTTTATTCCTCCTCTTTGCTATTCCCAGATTTTGATTTTTCCAGGGAAGGAAATGAGGCTCCACGGGCAGTGCTGCACTCCACGTAACTCTTTCCAGAAGCAGGAAAAATTAATGATTTGGGAAGTTCTGAGAGCGTTCCAACCACGGAATGTGCACAGCCCAACAGGGAAGGCACAGCACTCGGCACCAAAGGTAAAATTATGGCATTAAGTTTTTATGGCACCAAGTTTTCCTCCCTGGCATGTGTTTTTATGGATAATATTTACCCACAATTCCGTTATATGGACCACTCAAAACGGAATTGATCATAAAAGAGGACGATAAAACTCATTAATGCAGGAATCACGGGGATCATTTCATGTTCTTGGTTTGAGTTGTGCTCAGCCTAAGGAAATAACCCAGCAATGGAATGAAATCATCCTTTTCTCCTGGGAGATTATCCCGTGATCCCATCCCAAAATTTCTTCTGTCTGCATCCTTGCTCGTTATCCCAGTAGAATGCTCTACATGATAGAACTTCATTCTTAGTTCTTTAATAATCCTTTTGTACTGAAGAAATGTCAGACAAACATAAGGAATTTCTTTTTTTCTTTTTTTCTGTTAAATAGGACCTTCCACAACTTTCCTGGGAGAACCCCATTTGTTTAAACTCCAAAGTCAGGCATTTGCCTCCAAAAAAATTTGGCTGCTCGTCCCTGCTAAAGCAACGGACTGAGCAACCTTCCCAAAATCTCTTCATCGTATCCCCTCTTCCTGGATTCCAGGTGCCCATCCTGGGTATTGGGGAGTCTTCCTGCTCTGATTCAATGATGGAAATTGGGAAGCTTTTTTAGACTTCTGGAATTTTTGAAGCTGCTTCTCCAGAGGAGTTGTTTGGTTATTTTTATAACTGAGGAGCCGGGAAACAGAGCTGCTGGAAAAACCAGTTCCCATTAAATGGTTTAGGAGCAATTCCAGAACAGTCAGACTCCTATTAAGCAGTTGATGAGCTCCAATGTGAAATGTTCCTAAATGAATCGTTATAAAGCCACAAAAATCTGGATCCAAATCCTCGGTGCTGGGAAAACACAGGCAAATCCATCTGAATGGATGCAGGGAAGCCTCAAGCAAAAACAGGGAGAAGGGTCTGGAGAGCTGCTCCTGGTAGGATTTATTTGGGACACAGCTCGGAAAGGGCTCCGAGGAGCCTCAGGATTGTAAACAGCCTTGGAGAGGGGAGTTGTGGCTTGGAAAAGAGAAAACCTGCTTATCCTAGAGTGGGAATAACTCAGGGATTGGGGGAAGGGAGCCAGCTCAGGGAAGAGCCTGATCTGTGAATGAAAGCCCTGGAAACGTTGCGATTCCTTCACAACATAAATTGTGACTCACTGACAGCTCCAGCCTTTTCTCCTTTTTTCTCTCTCTCTCTCCCTATCAATTTTTTTCCCATTTTGTTTTGTCTGCTTCAAGCAAAGCTGTTTTCTCCCTCAAATCCTGCTGAGAACAACGCTCGTGTCACGTTGCTGGGGACACACGAGAGTTGTCATCATCTGTCACCGGCGTCTTTTCATCTCTTCCAGCCCTCGCTGCCCCTTCTGCTGCTCCCTCTGCCTTTTGATCTTTCCACTTTGCTGTTCCCTCTGAAACGCTCAGACATCCAAGTGAACAATATCCAGCTAGGAAAAAAAAACCACAAAACCAAAAAAAACACAATAAAAGACCAAGGGCCTTGATTTATATCACAGGGACCCATGGAGATGAAAGAGGAAAATCCAGGGTTGCAGCCCAGAAATAGTTAAAGAAAATAAAGTCAAGGAGTCCAGGGAAGGGAAATGACTGATGAAAGAAAAGAGGGCTCTGCCCCTGATTATAAATCCCGTGGGATTAGGATCCCAGGATTCCAGTGCAGGAGCTGAGCAGAGGGAGATTCCTGGATCATTTTTCTGGCTGCCCCACGGAACAGAAACCATTGGATTTCACCTTCTTTTAGTCCCAGTAATTCCTGTTTAGGTCGGGTGGAACTTCACCCCGAAGATGTGGAGTGTCTGAGGTGCTGGGAGAGGGGCCACAATGAGCACATTGAGAGTTCTTTGATGCCCCTTTGGTTTTTTACGTGACAGTAATGACAGCACAGCGGGGAGGGAAACCACTCTGAAATCATGGAGACAATTCCTCTTAATCCATCGTCGTTTTCTCCCCCTTTCTCCGAGTCAGCAAGGGAATAAAATCGCATAAAATTCACAAAAATCCACCGCCTAAAACCTTCTTTTAACAGCAGAGTTCAGGCTTTGTGTCCTTCAGGCACAACATCTCCATCACCGCGGGGAGAAACACAAAATGAACACTCAAGACTCACCTTTAGCTCTGCTCCTGTCCCCCGGGTGGGGCGAGGTTGATGCTCCTCCAGGGAATTGCTCTTTCCAACCTCCTGGAAGGAGGGTGGAGCCGGGGGGATCGGGCTGTGCTCCCAGGGAACAGGGACAGGACAAAGGAAATGGCCCCAAGTGGCACCAGAGCGGCTCAGGTTGAATATTTTGGGGAAAGTTCTGCAGGCAAAGGATTTTCAAGCTCAGGGCAGTGACGGAGTCACCAAGTCCAAAAAACTTCATTGAAAGTTGGACTTGGTGGTCTTGGAGGTCTTTTCCAACCTTAATGATTACTTGAGACATCACAGCACCTCTCAACCCTGTGGAAGAAGAAAATTCCTGGGGAAAAAAAAAGGGTGAATTTGCATCGTTGTGTGCAGGATTCTTGGGCCAACGTGGTTCTGTCTTTTGAATTCTTGGAAACAGAGGATTGCTGATGCTCTCACCAAGATTTTTAATATTCATGGCTGCAGATAAAAAATCTGTGCTGAGCTCCCTGTTTCCTGTCCCTTGGGAATGAGATATCCTCGATGAGCTCAGCCTGGGAAAGGAGTCAATGCGAACTCGGAAATAAAAGGGGAAAACTCAAATGGCAAATGCCCATCAAGGGCAGATTGGGGCATCCCTCAGAACAACCTGAAGAGCTGTCCAGGGTCCCTGATGCCATAAATCCTGCTGGAAGAGCCTCTTTTCCATGTTCCACAGGAAATAAATGGCCTTTGGTATAAATCCCAGTGCAGGATTTCATAAAACCACCTCACTTCCATGTTTTTTCATCTATTTTTTCCTCTTCTTCAATGCAAGGACCAAATGAGAAGTTTCATTCTTTAAGAGGAGATGAGGGAACCTTAAAATAAGCAGCCAAAATTGTGCATTTTCCCAAATTCCCACTAAAGTTAGAAAGAAGCAGAATTTCATTCCCGAATTATAATTGCCAGAGACATTTTCATTTTCAATGGTTGAAAATGAAAGTTTTTTGTTTGATTTTTTTCCAGTGGAAAACAGGAATTACAACAGACACAGACTTTTCCTGTAGAATTTTTAGAGTAAAGAAAATTTTTAGAGGGAGAAAATTGACTGCA
>VYZR01001385.1:0-20505 GCA_013400675.1 Oxylabes madagascariensis | reverse complement strand
GTTATGTTTAGTTTTACTTCAACTGCCCACTTTGAGTTCAACTAGCCATTATTCACGAGAGTATTTAGTATTATACAGAGGACAAGTCCCATGAGGGGCAGCTGAGGGAGCTGAGGGTGTTTAGCCTGGAGAAGGCCCAGTGGGAAACTTATTGCTCTCTACAACAACCTGGAAGGAGCTTTAGCCAGCTGAGGGCTGACCTCCTGTCCCGAATATNGGCAGCTGCTGTGAGATTATAAACACAGTCAGGTATTAAGTATAGTTGAACAGAGCTGAATATTCCCATTGAAATTTCCACACTGAAGATCCTGATATTTACGTAGGTGTGACAGCAAATTACGGCTTTCAATTGGCATTTTTATGCCTTTCCTGTTTATGCTTTTGAAACAGGTACAAACAACCTTTGACAATCATGTAACAAATGTTGGCTTGCACATATATTTTGTGCATGCAGGAAGTACAGCAGATATGCTTAAGTGTGATGAAGACAGGCCCTGGCTTGCAATAAGAGCTCACATAACCAAATTACTGTTTGACTGACTTCAAGTGTTGGTAGTGCCACTGTCGCAGTATAGCTGAGCTTTGTCTTAAAGCTTTAAATATTGGGACAGGAGCATTCATGGAACATAGCAGATTCTCTCTCCATAAGATCTCACTGATTCACAGACTCCTGTAATTGCTAAAGAAATGAAAACAAGGAAGTTATGTTTAGTTTTACTTCAACTGCCCACTTTGAGTTCAACTAGCCATTATTCACGAGAGTATTTAGTATTATACAGAGGACAAGTCCCNTGGCAGTGCTGGGTTAAGGGTTAGACTTGATGAAGTTAAAGGTCTCTTCAAGCAAACAATTCTATGGTTCTACAATTTTTACCAGAAATGAAAGATTTTATGTCATGACCTCCTTTTTAATGTCTGTAATCGAACTCTGTCTTAAACATTTTAGCAAAGTTTTGGCTTCATGAGTTCATATCAAGAAAAGCAACATAAATTATATTCAAAATCAGATTCTGTTGAATAATCCTGACAAGTGTGCTGCCAGCTAAGTTGTCTTTGATTTTAAAATGCCATTAACTCTTGAATTGATATCTAGGTTCAAAAGCCTGTTTCATCTGTTTTTTTCTCCCTTCTACATTTTTATGAGAAATTAGATTCTCTTGTAACTATGTAAGATAGTTAAATGTTAAATAGTCTTAGTTATCTTTAAATGTAAAGATAACTAAGACTATTTAGTGAGTAAAATCATGCTTAGATATGAGTTAAAGCTGCTGAAACCAAACCTAAATCCTGCCTGCTTCTTTTCACCTCTTGCACCCTTCCAAAAATGATGAGATCTAATGCTTGCCAAACCTGTAGTTGCATTATAAGAAACTTACAAAGCACAGCAAGGTCCAAAANGAAATTCAGATGCAACTTAAAATATTTCCAGCCCATGACCAAGATTTTGCACATTATTAAATGAGTGAGTCCTTCTTGGCAATCATCACAGATGCTTCTTTTTTCTGAAAGAATAGTAAACACTTGTTCTCTTTCTGCATGACTGAATTTCACAACAAAGGAAAAAAGTTCTCTCAATCTCTTTTGCTTAAAATTAGCTTCAGATTGTGTAGGAGACTGTACAGCCTTGGTCAGCTTGTTGGGGAATAAAACTTATTTTTCTCACTGGCATTTTGTAACTTAAGTTATATTGCAAAGACAGGAATTAATTGCTCGGCTGTGTAAGTTGTTAATCACAGACTGCTGGAGTTCAGCATTTTCTCCATCATAACAGTCATCCACTGTTACTTCTAACAAGTCTTATCCTCACCCAAACAGAAGTGTCACAATACTGAATGCCATTTACAGGAGCACTTAATTACCAGAACTGTTGCAGTTTAGCACTACTTTCAGAGTCCTCAACACAATTTTAGGTTATTGGTGCTACTTCAATTTTATCTAAGTTGCAAAGCATTGGAGGATATTTTAGAAATGCCTAATCCAGATCTTATGCAAGTTTAACTGAAACTGGAACAACTCAGTTGAGTGGCTTTTTGTGTTTGATAGCAGCTTTACAGACTGTGATGAGAAAAATGGTTGTTTTGTCAAAAAGCAGTGTCAGTGCACAAAGAAGTAGATGCACACTGGAATCTCCTCTCAGCTTCTATGAAGAAAGACAGCCACCAGTAAAGCATAATACAATAACTAAACCATATGAACGATGCGTTATAAGAGATCTTGTATTACTCCCTGACATTTTGGGGGAAAAACATACTATAAGATTTTGTTCAGGCCATCTAAATAAACATTTTCAAAGCTAGATTTTTTACTGATGAGTGTGTAGATTTATGTCTAGTCAAAAGGATGCCTTTTTGTGTAAACTTAGCTGGCTGAATTTTATGTCTCTATGCTCACTTTCTAATAACTAGAGAGGCAGGATCACACCAGGCTGAGAAAAGTCTCCTGAGGTGAGATGAATGCCTTTCTGATGGTGCTTATCTGTCTTTCCATGAGGTCTTTGACAGTTAAATAGCTACACTTAAGTGAAATTCATGTCTTCCACAATGAAAACCTTCTTGAACAAGAATCTAAAAATGAAAGTGATAGATAATGTGCTCTCTTAAACTTACATCACCAGATCAATTTTTTACTGCTTGCTTTTATGATACTATCTAGGAACACTAGGTATGCATAAGGTGCTTGAGGCTGTATAATCGTAGAATAAAAAGCCAGTCCTTACTCTCAGAGTTTACATACTAAATATAAAACAACGTGACAGAACAGCACAGAAAATAGGAGTAAAAAGGGTAGCGAGAGTGCCTGTTAGTAGTAATCATGGCCCATCAACAATAGTTGAGAGTTCTGCAGACTTTGTAACAAGAACATTACCATGTGACTTGGAGGTTGATAGGATTGTAACTGTGGGCGTGTTTCAGNACACTGATAAGATGCCCCTGAGCTTTCTGTCCTCCAATCTGTTCTCCAAGAACAGCACCAGCTCTCCCAGCCTCTTATAGACAGTTGTTTCAGTCACTCGGTCACCTTTGTGGCACTTCACTGGAATTGTTCCAGTTTAATGTTTATGTCACACCTTGGGGGCCAGACCTTGACTCAGTACTCCAGGAGAGTTTTACCAGTGCTGAGTGGAGGGAGGGGAGCCTGTCAACCTGCTGGCAACATTTTTCCTAATATATATATCCTTTTCCTCCTAATATATCCTTTTCCAGAAGGATGCTGGCCATCTTTGCAAACACCCTACAAAGTTTGGCTTGACAGAAGCCAGAGAGTTGAAGTAAGAATATAGTGAATTTTGATCATGTGGTCCCCATGTCATTCATAATCCAGTTTTCTCAGTCACCAGCTGTACCAAGCATATCCACCATGAGGTGTTGGTAAGAAAAATTGCTTTATACAGATGTTATTTCCATCGCTACCATGATGCATATGACTTTTGTATAGTATCTTTAAAAGAAAATTTCATTAGGCTCAGGGGAAACTCCTGTTGAAGCTGAGGATACAAACTGAATCTCATGATTCTGGAAAACAGCTTAATCTGCTGACATTTTCTGGATCCTGAGCTGGAAAGGAGGCATCTTGGCCAGGAGAGGAATACAGGCTGCCTCTTGTCCCATCTCCTGCACACTGGATGAAGGAGAGCCAAAATGGCATCTTCTGGGAGAACAACACAAGTTGCATGATATGGGGAGGCTGGAGTGCAGAGTGGGACATGGAAGGGAAGGAGTAAGTAACTCCGTACCAGAAGGGAGATGGGAAAGCTCCTGTATAAGCCCCGGGCCAGCTCTCATCCGGGATGAGGAGGAAGACACTTTAAAGGAGCATAGGGACAAGGCAGGGGAACTGGGTGGATGTTAAAATAGAAAGCCTATCCATATGTTCTTTCAAATGTAGATTCGGTGTCATTTCCACAGAAGATGGAGGTGGATTTGGGGTCCTTCACACTGACCTGTGTAGAACCATTATTAAACTGACCTAGGTGATGTGAGAACTGATGACAAGCATGGAAATTTCCTCTGAAGTGGGATGCTACTAGTGATCAAAACACTTTGAGGTGAAGACTTTTTAACAGTATAGACAATTTGTCTGATCTAAAATTTTGTTCACCAAGCTACTGCTGTTTCCTGACCTCATGAAATGGGACTGCATGGGAGCTACACAATTCACATGCAATTCCAAAAGATGGCAACCTTAGGCTTCCAAACTGGGGCCTCTGCTAAATAGCTCTACAGCTCCTAACAGTTCACAGTGGTGAGTGTTTGAAAATTCAGTGTTGTCCCAGACTGAGCTTACTTTTATCCATCTATTCTATTTTTCATATATTTCTACATATAAGACAGAATATATGTGATTCAGTTGAAAAATGGTCAACTTCTCAAATGAATTTCTGTGCCGGAAGGAAGGGGAGGTTAGGAAACCTTAGATCTACAATCTATTTCAGACTGTGACTTTGATTATATACAGGAGTAAGGCTCGGCTATCAATCTGTACTGAAGCTCCTGTGGCACAGTGATAAAACAGAGACAGATTGGCAAAAAATTAGAAAGGAACTATTTAACTTGATGAATTTTAGTGTACTTGCTCTTGTTTTACAGAATAATTAGGCTTTATTCACACAGTCCACTAGTCTTGCCCATATCAGTGTATTTTAATGGCAATCACTACCATTGTGAAACTCTGTGAAACTCTGTGTAACTCTGGATAGATACACTCTTGAGACAAGATAAGATAAACAGCCTTCATGCTACATTCATTCTCATTCCTTAAAAGATTCGTCTTTTCTCTTGGTTAGTACTTATTTTCAGACTTGATCTTTGTGTCCAGTTTCTGCCTTTTTTGTGGTTTTGTGTTCACCATGAATCTTACTTGTGAATAGTTAATGACAGAAACTTCACAGAGAAATTCATCAAGAAATGCAGTTATTTTAGAAATTTTTATTAAATCATGTAGTTACAACTGAAGCTGCATTGACAAAACCAAAAAATTCTGATGCTGAACTCTAAATTCTGTGGTTTTGTGACAAATACTGCTTTTGCATTACAGGATCATTGCTGGATGGAAAATCAAGCATCTTGCTTATTTTCCAAAAGTCATGTTTGGAAACCATCAGCTTGGAAAAATCTATCTTGGTTTGGCTTAAAGCCAGATTTGGAAATTTCAGCTTTCATGAAGCAGAAATGTCTTTCTTCAAGCAGCTCTAGCGGCAGGGTCAAAATCTAAGCCCCACTCCATTTTGTGCAAAGCTTTTCACTTTGGTAGTTGTTCATCCCTCCCTAGTCCAGGGATATAAAATTCTCTATCTTTTTAGTTTGCCAGTTCCTTATGTTTTGCCCTTCCCTACTTATACTGTGCTGCTGTGAAGGGATAAGTATTGGCCTAAGCTATTACTGTTGTTCTTTCTTTTATGTAGCAGAATTGGGAGAGAATTTTGAAAGCAGTTTTGCTGCTTTTGTGCAGAAAGCTTGTGATTTTAGCATTGCCCGCAGGGCTATTTGCCTCCCGGTATGTTGGTTGATCATTCTATTTTAACCAACTCAATATTCCAATAGTTTTGTATCACATTCATATTACTCTTCTTGCTTATGTTTATTGCTTGCATAGGTAAGATTTCAGACAGGGACCTTATTTCTACAAGGTTTATCCTGTGCTACAACTCTTATTACTGAATGCCTGAGCACCTCAATGTTCAGTACATTTTTCCTTGCCAACCCAGTGGAATATAAAGCTTATTTTTATCTATTTTTAACAAAGGGAAAACAGTGGTTCGTAGAGGCTAGAATTTTATCTAGCCTTCAGAGGGAAGAAATAGCAGGCTCCTGTGCATAATTTCCAGGTGTTTGGCACCCTAATTACCTCTTTTAAACAGCTGGGGTGATGGATGTTGCATATGGGGAAGAGTGATCAGAAAGCATCAGCATTCTCAGCAGGAAGATGCTCTGAGACAATTAGCAAGAACAGGGATGTTTCAGGACCTCTGCCTTCTTCTTCAGCTTTGGCATTTAGCTTTCTGTGGGCCAGAGGCACCTCCCTCCTTTGGCACATTGCCTCTCCTGCCAGTGCATGCAAGCTCTGAGCTTTGGTACATGTTCTTACCCTTCTATGTCTTTTAAATAAAAGAAAAAAAACAAACCAACACACAAAACCCCACCAAACCCATGGTGGTTTCCCTCTTCTCACATCCCTTATACATGAATCAGTAGCATAAGCACTGACTGAGAAGGCTTACTGCTCACTGGGGCATGTTGAAGTTGCATCTCCCAGGTCCTGGGGGAATGCCCAAGTTAGCAGGCTGTCTGGGAGGCAGGAGCTAGGGAGGGATCCGTGCTGCAAGGCTGTGTGAGTAAGCTGGGAGTCCTGGGGCCTGGAGGAGGATGACTCGTGACTTGGCTCTCCTGGCAGGGAGGGGAGCAGAGTCCCATCTTCCAGACTTGTTTGTGTATTTTAAACACAACTCCAAAACAAGTCCAAGGGGTCCAATCTGTATTTTTGTTATTCAGGTGACAGCCCAAACTACTCAGTGGTAAACGTGTACTCTTTCATGTCTTCTGCTTCCCTCCCTCTCTGCTGTGCCTACCCTCCAGTTAAGCATGTCTTTAAGGCAGCAGAAGTAGAGGAGGTGAGAGAAACCTCCTCGTGCTGAAGAGGCCTTTAACCCAGGTGTCTTGTGTTTTTTTTCCAGTGAGTAGGATACTGTATGAAAATACTTGCAACAATTTTGTCCTCTCTGGCTGTGTTTTAAAAGAAAACGTTTACCTGTTCATTTTGTGAAGTACTGTGAGCTCCAGCTGTAGGCTGGATGTGTTTTGAGTACAGGTATTGGCTCTTTAGGGGCCAGCGTCACCCGGGATTTTTGGGTCTTCAGTTAGAATAGGCAAGTGACACAACTGCCAAGATATTTCATTTTCAGCTTGTACAGAAGCAAATTTTCTAGAAAACTTCCAGGTTTAAGTGAGAGATGCCCTTTGGAGTAGGCACCTGTCAGGCATCTGCCTGGTTTATGGTTTTGGAATTGCTAAACAATTATATAGGTATTTAAATTCTCTGTTGAATGTAGTCTTAACTGAGGAGGGCCCCATGTTAGTGTCCTTGCTCCTTTTCCTGTCTCTTTGCCTATTCTATTTCCAAATCTTAAAAAAAAATATACAGAACAGTTATTAATTATAATTTCTGTAATACTTTACCTGATAGTCACGTCTCTGTAAATTTGCTCATCATTACAACTACTTGTCTCTAACATTTAAACCATCTTGGTTTAAATCTATGTAACTTCTTTCTACAGAACATAATTAGATTCAATTATAAGCATAGGGTTTTTTAGGAAATATTGTCATTATTGAATCTACTGCTTTTCATTCATCAAGGACCAGAATTTAAAACTGCACTCATACATCTTATAAAATTTTGTATTTAGGTCAATCCTTTTTTCCCCTCCCATTTTTTACTGTAACCTCTTACCTTTGTATTTTTCTGTTGAAGATGCAGGGCCAGTTTACTTCTTGCTCCATCAAATTAATTTATAGTAGAGGTACAGTGAAACAGTCTCAGTGTTTCAAGGGACATGGTAGATATACTTCTCACAACAGAAATTTATCCATAAATTTAGATACAGCTTCTCTCAGAAAACATTGTTGGACTAATTTCAGCCTAACAGTGTGCTCATTATTTTATGCTGATCACATTGATCTCTGTTCAGATAAAATATACTCCTTCATGCCAGTATGTTTTTTTCCTAAGAAAACTCATGAACTAAAAATCAACGTGGCAAAATACTCATTAATAATTTATTATTTGGCAAGAGTGAAACTAGTGGATGATTTGCTGTCTAAGGTCTGGACAAAATTTGAAAATTACTCAAGATTTTTCCCTGCAGAAACCTAATTCTCTCTATAATTATTGTCATTTCTGCTGCACACAAAGCCCCTCTCAAACTTCACTGGGGATAGTTTCCATGGGAACCAGAGAGTGAGAACTGATGAGTCTTGAAACAGTCAAATAATAATTTTCCTTTTTAACAGTGGGCAAAGATTTACTTCTCCACTGTTTAATGGAAGGCACTAGCACTTATGTTTTGAAGGAGGGGGGAAAATAAGACATCTGAAAGGAGACCAAGTCTGCTTTGTATACCTGAGGGGTCCATTCTTGCTGTATTAAAAGGGAAAACCACTCTGTTCTCCTTGCAGGGTTGTATTACTTGTAGACTCCTGAATGATGGAAAGGGAAACTCTCTGTTAAATCTAAATATTCATAGTCCACGGAAGGTGAGGAGGGAGTAATGGTCATGAGAAGGTGAGTTAATTATATGTGTGGCAGAGATACAGTCACGTCATGAATGCAAAATTTTAGAGGCTATTGAATGATCCTGCAGAAAGCATCCCTGGGGAAGGCTCTCTAGCAGCTGGCATTGACCAGTCTCCAGAACTGAACTGTGCTGGTTTTCGTACAGTGTTGAGTGCCCTCTTACCATACCTGAGTATTAGCTACAATGGGGGTTGTTTATTGCAGTTTTGTGGGAGGGAGAAGAATCCCTCAAGAGTGATGTGTGGCAATGAATAAAGTCACTCTGAAGTCTAATGAGGTGCTCTGCTAAACTGGCCATTATTTGGTTGCCATAGTCATAGTCATTTGGATTATTTTCCTGAAATACTGAGAAGAGAAGGGAACACTGCATTTCATTCCTGTGAGAAAAAAAATATGGAAAAGATAGACAAATATCTGCCCTCTTTTAGATCTGTGATATTGTTATGAAAGATGACATCCAAAAGGAGAAGATAGAAGTTAGGAGAAGATAGCAAATCTTGCAGCCAAATTGCAGTTCTCTAAAATTGCTGATGCACAGAAAAGACCAGAAGTGTTTCCTTACAGAGAATTAAATTTGGCCAATAAGCTGAGTTTTAATATAGCACAATTTAAACTTGAATTATAGGAAGGTAAATGTCAAGGTATGTTTTTTAAAAATGCATTTAATCTTAAACTAATTTTTATATTCTTTCATCATTTGGTTTTCCAGTGGTTTTGGATTTGAGTATTTAATATATGCCTTTGTGTAATTACTTTGATCTCCATTTCACAAACACAAAGAGAGAAAAAGGAAAAGTGCACATAGATTATTATCACAGTGCTTGGAATTTTTTTTTTCTCTTTTGCAATTAGTTGAAATAATAGAACCTGAGGGAGAATATTGTTATTTTTGTATTGTGTAATATATCAGATATAGAAGTGATTAATGATCCAATCCAGGGATTAAATTAAGAAATCTCAATTCTGTCTCTTACCAGTAATTACTGTGTTGTAAACACTGATGGCAGTATTGAAAAATGAGGACTCGAATCCTAAAAGTTTTTTTCTTAGCTTGTGCATGAAGCTAAGATAAAACAAGATGCTTGCATTAAAAAAAAAGCATGAAAAGAATTTTTCTACATTAAAGATGTATTTTGGTGGGCTTTTGAGATAAAAAACCCAGGTGTATTACTAGTAATATTGAAGAATACAGGAGGAGGATGGGATGGCAGATGAAGCACAGTTAAGTTCTATCCTTGGGTCACTTTATTTTGGCCCCCTTAGCCATGCACAGAGACCCTGCAAGGCAGAACTGTGCAGTTTAAATGTGCAAAGTAGTGTTCAATTTGTCCTTGAATTCTAATATCAGATTTCCTACTGTGTGTTTTATAATGTCTTCATGTTAAATTACTGCCCTGTACAGCTCTGGTGATCAAAGGTTAACACAAATAAAGACCAATTCATGTTTTTAATGCCTAGAAGAGTTTATTCAGTGCTTGTGTTTACCCAGTTTTATGCCTGCCTTAACTTCGAGGAGAGAAGAACATCACAAAAATTCTTCATTCCTGTGACCAGGTGACCTAACTGAAGTTATGCTGGGAAAGAGACTGCTCCTTCTCTTTCCTACAGGTGTGTTGTGGATGAAGTGTGTAACAGGCCATCAAATGCTAGTATTCATAGGCTGCTTGATGCTGTTCCCTACTGTTCTCTGAGCTGGATCCCCTGCTGACCACAGACAGTAGGCAAGATGATTATTAGAGGAGAAACTGAAGACTATTACCTCCGATGAATCATAAATTTCAATCACTTATTCTTCTGGAGAAAAAGGCATAAGGGCTGCTGCTTATTCTGAAGGTCTGGGTGGTGTGGTGAGGAATAATGTGATGATATTCATATGGGAACAGCAGAAATGGTGGTGGTTCCCAAACATCTGATAGGAGACAGTGGAACAAAGGACAGGGCTGACACGAGTGCCATTTCATCACAGCATGCCCCAATCCAGCAGCACTGTTTCCTGGGAGATGGAACAACACTGCGTGCCTATTAATCACGAGAGAAGCTCTCTGCTGTTCTCACAAGTCCTCCAAGACCTGTCTAACTCGAGTGGGCGAGGATCAGCCCACCCATGACAAACTACTGCAGTTTTATCCTACATACTGTATATTATCAAAAATGTTATGTCTGCTCTGAACAAAATGTCCAAGTGTGATAAATGTGGGCAGTGTTCCAAGCAAGTGGGCTTGTCTTCGTGAGAAAATTGTACTAAAAATCAAACTTTAAGTTAATTCATTGTAATCAGCCTAATCTACAGACCTGCATGACACACTCTTTTTTTTTTGTAAATATTGCTGTCACACTCACTGAAATGAATGTTTTGTGTAGATTAGTGTGCTGCTAACTAAATTGCGTTAAAATCTCATCAAATTTACTGTGACTTTCTCCTGTAGCTATGGTTATACGCTGTGGTCTTCTTTACATTGAACCCATTCATCTCCCTCTGTTATTATAAAAATGTAGGTGCTTTAGGAAAGCTTTCAGTGAAGCAACAGGTATCTTCTTCCCTCCTAGGAGAGCCTATATTTCTAGAGGTTAAAAAAGGACTTGTGTTGTCCTGACTGTGGAATGTACAGCCATACTCTTCGCAAACTGCTTAAGGTAAGCCTCACTGCTGGAATTAATCCAGCAGTGTGAAACAGTACAAGCCAGAGTTCATGATATAGCTCTTTTTGTTGTTGAGAATCTTGGTAGAACAATGCTAATGGATAATTCACTCTTTCGTAAAGTGTAGAATTCCAGCAGAAGGCAAAACTATCAGATCTACATTTTTTTTCTTACACATCCAAGGAAAGAATGAATGTTTTCTTGGTAAATACACTTTTAATTGAAGAAATACGAGCATCAAATACTTTAGATTCAC
This sequence comes from Oxylabes madagascariensis, assembly GCA_013400675.1. Classification (NCBI taxonomy): domain Eukaryota; kingdom Metazoa; phylum Chordata; class Aves; order Passeriformes; family Timaliidae; genus Oxylabes; species Oxylabes madagascariensis. The sequence continues at coordinate 9,320 of VYZR01001385.1, read as the reverse complement.
TAAAAATCTGTCCACTGTGTGCTTATTCTCTGATATTATGCTTGATCATCAGTGATCTGTATTTTATTGTGTTTTACTATTTGAGCTGCATTATGAGATGAAAAGCTTGAAGGCACTTTTAAATGTCAGTTAGGTTAGAAAAAACACTGCTCAGTATGTCACAAGAGTCAGTTAAAAGAAGCTTGTTACTGTGACATTCATGTCTAAAATCAATATGCTGAGGAAATTTTTTATCTGCAAGGATAATGGAATTAATTCTAAATTTTAAAAAAGAAAGAAAAAACTGATTCCCCGGGAAAGGCAGAAGCATGAAAGCAGAATTATTTTAATGACCCAGTGAGAAAATTCTGCCAGCAAAATCTTTGTTACTTGTTTATTCTTGTGTAAACCAAAAATATTTAATTGTTTATTTAAAAGATGCAAAGTATGTTTTATGTTGTCTCTTCCAATTATGTGTGTCAAATATTTTACAGAAACCTTTGAGGCAATTATTCGATAACTTGGCAAGAAGTAACTCAATGACCACTAAGTAGCCCTCCAAACAAGACGTCTCTTTTTTGGCAAGTTGTTGAATTTATGAAAAGTAAACCTAAAAGTGTAAGTAAGTAAAGTAAGAGACAAAAAGAGTGAGCTAAGCGTCAAAATAGCTTCACTCCTACTTTTACAATGGTGGGGAGCAGCTCAAGAATTGCAAACCATTTATCATTATTTCCAGCTACTGCTTGAACTGCTACATTCCTTTTTCATTTCTTAGGCAGATATTACAATGTGTATGTCATAGCCTAGGATTATTTTTCCTACATAAGCATCATACTGTTTGTGTCTGAAATAATATCAGGTATTCCCTTTACCACATGACTTCTTGAGTTAAACTTACTGAAGTCGGTTTTTTTAAAACAAAAGAAAGGGCTGCTAGATCAGAAGATCCTAGAGCAACTGGCAAGGAATTTGTCCAGGACCGAGTAAAAGCAGCGCCCAAGAAAGAGCTATAATTCAGTATGTTGGAAGCATAACTTTCCCCAGGACTGATCTGTTTCTGATTTCACTGAAATTAAAGTGAAATCAGTTTTTGTAGCAGAGGAGTTAGGCTCCCAAGAACTCAGTAGACGCCCTGGTGATACACGAGTTAGGCTGTTGCTGCGTGACTCAAGCAATACTGACTTAGGCTAAAAGAGGATCTACTCTAATAAGCAGGGTTATGTTTTTGTTCTTGGTAACATGACTGTGACTTACGCAGCAATCTGACAGGGATTTACACTGTGCTCTTTTCAAGAGGCAAAACATCCCCACAGTTGGTATTTGGTTTGCATGGCAAGGTTTTGGTAGCAGAGGGCTACAATTGTGACTTCAATGTGAAGCTGATAGAAGCTTCTCCTGTATCTGACAGAGCCAATGCCAGCTGCATCCAGGATGGACTCACCGCTGGCCAAGGCTGAGCCCATCACTTGTGGTGGTAGAGCCTCTGGGATAACATAGTTAAGAAGTGGGGGAAAATTGTTGGTGGAAGCAATTGCAGCCAGATAAGACAGGAGCATGAACATACAAGAGAAAAATCTCTGCAGACAGCAAGGCCGGAGAAGAAGGAGGGGGAGGAGGTGCGTTAGGCACTGGAGCAGAGATTCATTCCCCTGCAGCCCATGGTGAGGCAGCTGTGCCCCTGCAGCCCATGGAGATCCACAGTGGAGCGGAAATCCACCTGCAGACTGTGGGGGACCCCATGCCAGAGCCAAAGGATGGGCCAAAGGAGGCTGTGGCCTTGTAGGAAGCCTATGCTGGTGCAGACTTCTGGCAGGAACTGTGGCCCCAAGGAGAGAAGCCCACACTGGAGCAGTTTTGCTGGCAGGGAAACCCCATGAGCGACCCACACTAGAGCAAGCTGTTCCTGAGTGACTGCACCCTGTGGAAGAGGTGCACACTGGAGCTGAGAAAGGGTGTGAGGAGTCCTTCCCCAGAAGAGGAAGGAGTGTCAGAGACAGTGTGTGATTAACTGACCACAACCCCCATTCTCTGTCCCACTTTACTGAGAGGGAAGGACATAGATAATCCAGGAGTCAAGATGAACCCAGGAAGAAGGGAGGGATGAGGGAAGGTGTTTTAAGATTTCTTTTTAAATTTTTTTTCATTATATTGCTCTGATTAGATTGGTAATAAATTAAACTTACTTCCCCAAGTTGAGTCTGTTTTGCCTATGGCTGTAACTGCTGAGTGATCTCTCCCTGCCCTTATTTCGACCCACAAGCCTTTTGTTATATTGTCTCTTCTCTGTCCAGCTCCAGAGGAAGGGAGTGATAGAGTGACTTTGGGGGGCAGCTAGTGTCCAGCCACGGTTAATCACCAGCACTCCCACGCAAGCTCTGGAAAGACTGAATTTGGGGCAGTATTTTGGGGCAATATTGGGGCAATATTTTGCACCACTATGTTTCAGGCCTTCTTGACCTCTCAAAACAATGGCTCCAGGGAACAATGCTCTGTTTGCTTACCCTCCCTCAGTGGCCCTAATGTACCTATGTACTTCACACTTGCCTGTGTGTATGGGTAAAGAGAGCAATACTGGAAGCTCTGCTCAGCCTTGTTTGGGCAAGTGAAGCTACAGACTCTGTAGTCAAGGGGGATGGAGACGGCCTTCTCCTTGTTTTCTGTATCTAAACATTTTTCTGTATCTTCTAATGTGGGACATGCAGAAACCTTTTGCATGCTGCTCTCTGCTCTGCAACCCTGTAGAGAAAAGACCACAGCTTGTGTGGTAGGATAAGATTATGCCCCAGGAAGGGCTTGGTAGTTGTCTTTCCCCTGTGTGTTTATTATGAACTGTGACTGACTCAGGTAAGAAGCAGGGGGAAAGGAGAGTTTCTATATCTACCTACTGTGAAGAAGGTTATGTCTTCTGTTTTGTTATTGATGTGGGGCAGGGGGGGTTTCAGTATACTGCAGCAATCTACATGGCCACAATCCCCCAGCAGAACACCTGATTTTGGTCTGTAACCTTTTCATTCAGTGAGTTTGAAAAGAGATTAAAAAAAATACGTAGAATTTTGATCTGGACTTTATTGAATTTGTTTGTACAGGCTTAGCTAAACAACGAAATAAGAACACAAAAATAAGCATCTTCACAATAATTTCCTACTGCCTGCTATTGGTTAAATATACACAATCAGCTTTCAAATTGTACATAGAAATAATTATGGTATTAGCCCAATATTTAAGTCTTCTGCTTTTTGCTTTTTTAAGAAAATACTACCTCACATTACCTTGTTACTTTATACAAGTAATTCTGCACATATTTGAAATAACAGAATCAATTACGACTACATAAGGCATGTAAAATAAATAAATAAACAGAACAACTCCGTTCTCAAAAAACAACACCGAACAAGTGGTACTTCATGAGACATGAACAACTTTCTAATTAACATGAATTGCTACTATTAGAACATTTTAAGGCAGTATAGCCTGCAACAATTACTCTTTAAAAACAATCTGTTTTGTGATGAGTTATGTTCAGCTCCCGGAAGGCAAAAAGTTAAATAAACATTGTCATAATCATGCCCAAGATTAGCATGTTAATTAAAAAAAATAGAGTGCTCTTCTGGAGCATCTATTTTTCTTCTCCAATTTTGAGCCTTCCATGAAAAATACAAACTGTTCTCTATGCCTCCTCTCTAAAATTTCTTGTGTTACAGATGAATCAGTTAGTGAAAAATTTATGATTCATTCCTCAAAAAAAATTTCTTAAACTTCCCCACCTATGTGGCCTGAGGGTCATACCCCTACTGACTTATGTCCTAGCAAGTTTTTTCATTTCATCAGCAAGAAGTTCTTAATTTTCTTTTTGATATTGCATCCACAAGGATCTTGTTATTGAGTTATTGCTGAAATGGAAGGCATGATCAAACTCCAGATTTCTGGCATTGCAGTCTGACTACAAGCACAGCTGGTAAGTATCATGGGTAATCACATATTCTGTGGTACAAAGTATTACAGGGAGTTTTAGTCTGAGAAATACTGTGTATCTTAGTAATGGTATTAATTGCAGATGGTTGGATATTTGATTTCAAGTTTATGCTTTTCAAGCTCACTACAAATGAAAGGGAAAAGACAAAATGTTATACAAGGCTACATGGTCAGTGATTTCCATCAGTGCTGAATCAGATGGTTTACATCTACCAAGACAGTTTGACAAGGAAGGAGAAAGAATAGAAGTGGGCAGAAGGCTGATTTTTTTCAAAGAGCAATGTCGCAGAAGTCATTCCTTGCAATTGGATGGTTTGATAGAGCAAAGCCTTCAGTGAAAGAAGGCAGGAAAAAAAAAAAGGCCTCAACTTTGAGATTTTGAATCCTTGAACTTCCTGCTAGCATTGGTTGCTAGACTTCAGACCATAAGGGCAGAAAGAGTGCTACGTATAAATGGGGAAAATTGTATAAGCAATTTTTCTAAAACTTATCTGTATGAACAGGCCCATAAAAACTAAGGGGGTGAGGAGAGCTCATTAGTTGAACTGAGATCCTAAAATGACTTGTCCAGCCTGTCTTTTGATCATAATAGAATTTTTTATTTTTTCTTTAGTAACTTGAGGTACAGGGTACTTGGAAGGATGCTTTACTTATGCTTTTGTATTACTACTGCATCCCAGTTTTACTCAGCATATTAAAAGAAAGGTTTAAGTGGTAATATATACATTTATATTTCCTAAAATATCTTTTCCTTCTTTTGTCTTGCCCCCCACTGTTATACATTTCCCAATGTTTGTTCTATTGCCAACACATAGTTCTGCTGACTATTTAGTGAGTTCACTATTATAGCAGTACTGAATGCAAGCTTCAGCAAATCTATTAAAAATGTAAGTAAGTGTTTGGGGCATTTAAGAGTAGTAGGAAACGCTCAGGACAACAATCAGAAGGCCCACCTAAAAGTAAGTATTTTAGCCTTATGCATGTATTATCCATATTTCTACCTTTACAGTACAGGTTCAGAGTCCTAAACTTAACTTTCAAACAAGCCAGTGCTTTCTGCAGTTTGGTAGGTTTGCAGACATTTCCTTTTCCAGTGATCAGGATAGTTCAGTATAGTCAGAAGGACATTTGCCATTCTCTTTAATGATTCACAGTGTTACTTAGTGGTCCCTAATTTTTAAACATAATGAATTCAAGAAAGCTGTAGCATAATTTCATGATTTGGGAAACTTCATCCTGATTAAAAAACCCAGGATTGGTGTCTTGATACAATATAAATTTGTAGTAGTTGCAGCAGCAGAATTTCATTCAGTATTTTCCCTTTGCAGTGGAAAAGATTTTTTTCACTTTTTTTTCTGGTAAGTTGTCTCAGTTGTTCTTTTAAACTTAAAACAGGTAATACACTAGCATGTCCTGTGTTCTGATACTTAGATGATTTTTATATTGAGAAGTCATGAGAATTTTCTTCCTAACAAATGATCCATTCATGATACTGCCACCATCTGCTGTCCAGAGAGGATGGAGAGCAATGAAAACAGAAAATAGCAAAATCTCAAACTCACTTACTAGGTGCAGACTCCCTCCAGCAATCTACAAATCTTCAGGCATCTGGCACGGAGCTGGCAGCTTTGTAATTGTGGGAAGTGAAAATTGATCGTAGTTAAACTTATGCCTAGCATTCTCTTATTTTTTAGAAAGATAGTAGAATAGTAATGTGGTACCCATTTGCAGGCATGCATCTATGTATAGCTTCAGATGGCCTCCCCAAAGTACTTAAACTGCTGAGAACACCATGCATGGGCGAACTGTAGTGTTAGTAAATTTGGGATTTATTAAACTCCCACTCTCTCAGCTGTTTCAGAAAATTTGGTGCACTGTGTTCTTTTTCCTTCTCTGAATGGCACTGAGCATAACCAGTAGTAGCACCATGAGTTACTACTACCTCATACTATATTAAATATCCACTTCCTTTCTTTCCTTGCAGTGAAATAATGCAAGAATTTCTTTGTCTAATGAGATTAGTCTCTTCACTGCCTGTATATACTCTTGTAGAGCAGTTGTGCAAAGCTAATCGAATAAGTTCTCATGTATAGGATACAAGGAAAACGTTCTCTTGTCCTCCCCCTCTCCCAGCCCAGTTACTTGCCTGTTGTTTCTGGGTTCTTAGTCAGTCCTCTGCACAGTCTGGGAGGAGCACTCCCATGCAAGCTAATCATTCCCTTGTTGTTCTGCCTGAGCTGCTTCCTTCCTTTTTATTTTTAAAAACTTCTTTTCCTGTTCCAGTTACAGGACAAGCTGGAGTTACTGAAATACAAAGCAAAACTGTTTACCTACAGCTGGGATTATTTGGGACTTGTTAGATGGTGTCTCTGCCATACAACCCACATGAACCAAAGCCAGTGATTTCATGCCTGATAGGTATCACAGTCAAGGCACTGGTAGAACTCTCAAAGATGCCGATATAGAGGTGTGGGCACATGCAGCTGATTCTTCTTTTGCTTCTGTCATTTTATTCTCTATCTGAAAATTCCACTACATCCAAAATAGATAATAAAAGTCAAGTAGTTTTGCTCCTCATGCAATCTTTATGACCTCCCTCTCAGATCTGACAGGTTGTTGGCAGTTTTGTACCCACCTGTATTTCCCTTCTCCCTCTCCCTCCTCACCAGCTATTCCTAAATGTGATTTTTCTTTCCCACTGCATGATGTGAAATTAATGCAGACTGCTGGGTAGTAGGTCTAAATAGTTTAGACCTCTGTAATCTCACTTCCCTTCATTTACCCTACAGTCCAGTCCTCTCCCCCCCACCTTCTTTACAGATATTTTTCTTAGATGACAAGATCGTGCTTGGAAGAGAGGTTGGGCATTTGTACGAGGTGAATTACGTAAAGCAATGCCACACAACACAGAGAAAAACTAGTAACATGACCTCATTACACAGAATTTTCCCATAAATTGAATTTATGTAAAGTCCTTGGTAAAACAGTTAAAATTCTGCATCTTATTTCTTCTTGATTCTGGATCCCCTCCTGTTCACTTGTTGTAGACTCTTGATTTTGGTATGTTTGCTTCCACTGAGCTATGAAGCAGCCTGCTTGCTGCAATTGCTTTTGCTGCCCAGACATCAGCACATAAAAATATTTAGGTCCAAACCCCACTATCAGCTTATTTAATAAGTGATCTTGTTATTCTGCTAAAGTGTGCACTCAGGACTCTACACCTGAATAAATGAAAACACTCACCCTTAATAGGGGGCACTGGAATAATCCCTCAGGCCTGAGTGCCATTCAACAGATGCACCCTGGAGCTCTTCGGTCTCTTTGGCATTTCACAGTTCAGATACAAATGACCAAATCAGACATTATTTGTTAAGTGAAGATGGATGGGCGGGTTGTATGTAAATATACCTTGCCTTGGTAGCAAGAGTGCTGTTTGCCTCTGGTTTCAACAGAGCCTTCTCCTCCTGGTGACCAGGATCCATTACTGAAACCCACCGTGCATGTCTAGGCAAACGCTTGCCAAGACAGGTTACAGCTTCTCACCTTCTTCTAGGGCTGCTTCCCTTCTGAGAGAGTGTGCATCTGCTTTGTTCTTACCATCAATATGTGTTGCATCAGGGCATTTGTAACCTAATGCAGCTTTCCAGAACGCAGCCCTTTTCTCGAAGGACAGGACGTGGAGCTTCCAAAAAGGGGAAGCTTTCATCTTCCAGCCATCTTGTGTGGATTTAGCCATTGACATGACAGTGAAATGACAAGCGGTTTCCCTTGTGTAAAGATGCACAATGTGCTTGCAGAGCTAACGGAACATAACCCAGCAGAGCAATAGAGAAACCCAGCACTTTCCCCACCTTTTTTGCCCGTATATTCCCCCCACGGTGTCTCCAGGANTTGCAGAGCTAACGGAACATAACCCAGCAGAGCAATAGAGAAACCCAGCACTTTTCCCACCTTTTTTGCCCGTATATTCCCCCCACGGTGTCTCCACGGCTCGGACAGCGCCGCGCCGGCGGTGGCACCGCCCCTTCCAGCCCACAGGAGGCGCCAAAGAGCCGCTGCTCAGCGCCGCCTTTGGGCTCGGGTGTCAAAACCTCGGGGTTTTGGTAAAACATCCCCAAAGTTCAGTGTCAGACCCGCTATTCAGCACCCGGGCTCCTGGGCTTGCTTTTCTGTTTCCCTCCTGGCTTGATGGCCCTGCCTGTGCAAAACTGGCTACCCTATACCCGCTATTGCTGGGCGTTTTTGTCCTGTACAATGGCCCAGACCCTTCAAAAGATTTTCTCTTCTGTGTCGTGCAATTGCTTGTTCTGTTTCATGCAAATATTTATGTAATCCTTTTCCTCTATAATGCTATACCAATTAATGGGAGTGTTCCTTCCTTTCTTAAACACGGCGTAGTTAAATCTGTAGACTTTGATTCGTTAATTCTTACGTTTTGTGTTTCAATGTGATGGCAGTGTTCTCATTTTTCTTTTCAGTGGTGTGATCCCTTCTTGATTTCTCTTTCTCTTACTCCAGTGCTTTAGTATTAGTACAGAACTAATGTAAGCTGTATTTCCACAGTGACTGCAGCACTGTGATATTGTTTCTATGCTTTGGCAAACAATGCAGCTTTTCCAAAATAATGGAATATTTTTGGCTGGCCTATGTTCATTATCTGATGCCATACAGAACACAATATTTAAGTATTTAATGCTTTTTATGCACTAAATTAAATTGACTACCAAATCTCGCTTTAAGAGAGAACTTTCACTTGATGGTGCGTTAACAGGAGAGTACCTGTAAGGTAAGGGAAAAGAGAATCAAAGTACATGACAGGTAACCAACGTATGGGAAACAATATTTGGGGTTACATTCTATAAGTGACAGACAGCTGTTTTGAGACACACAGCTGTTTTCTCATTTTTATTTATTCTAATGACTAGATTTTTGTAAGGGAAAAAGGAGAAACAAATTACACGAATGCAATTGTAACAAGCCTACATTCATGTTACCAAGAGGGTGTGGAACACACACTACTAAAATGTGAACTCAAATAAAGGCATAAGCATCAGCTTCAGGGTGGAGCAATCCAGACAAATTTTTCCGACTTGGCAATAGATTGCACACTGCAAAGCAGTAGTGGTGTGCTGTATTTTGTGAACTCTGGCCTCTGTTTCTCTCTCCAAGAAGTCGTATTCTGCTCTTTTCAGAAGGTCAATATAGGCTCCAAAGTGTCACTGAATTTGAACAGTGAGTTGGAAAGCTGAACTTGCTTCAGTATTCTCTTCTTTTCTTCGTGGCCCAAAATGTTACCTGATTTGCCAAGGTAGCAATTCCTGAACTCAGTAATCAGATTTGCTTTTGTGTTATTGATGCCTTAAGTTTTA
>VYZR01001384.1:0-17180 GCA_013400675.1 Oxylabes madagascariensis | reverse complement strand
TTTTTTTTTTTTTTGCCTGGCTAGTGAAGAAGAGGGAGATGAGTGCCCTCTCTCTCTGTGAATTTCTCATCCCTCTGCAGTAACAGTTTGGCATTTCTGTCCTCATGAATGCATAATGTGTTCAGAGATACTGGTGATCATTTTTTAGGCCGATACGTGGATTCCCTGTGATCACTAGAGGGCTTAAATGCCAAGATCTCCTTTTTTATAAAAAACAAGCACAAAACAATTCCGAGGTTCCCTTCCAAAACCAAATCGTTCCCAGTACCTGTGCCATTGGTGCTCTCTGCCAGTTACTAAGTAGGTTCCCAAAATATTGGAATTTTAGCTGTGCAGGGTCACAAGGCTCAAAGGAAAACTACCCCGGTACTAAAAATGCAAAGCCAACCTTCTGAAGCCTTTCCCAGATTGTTTGTTTGTTTTCTTGTTGAAATGTGACTTGAGCTACAGAAAATATAAGTGGTCCTTGGACTTGTTTGTTTGTTTGCTTGTTGAAATGTGACTTGAACTACAGAAAATGTAAGCGGTCCTTGGGCTTGTTTGTTTGTTTTCTTGCTGAAATGTGACTTGAACTACAGAAGATATAAGTGGTCCTTGGGTTTGTTTGGGTTTTTTGTAGGTGAAAGTTACACAAGAGCTGAAAAACATTCAGGTTGAGCAGATGACAAAACTTCAGGCCAAGCATCAGGCAGAATGTGACCTACTGGAAGATATCAGGTAAGGCTACAGAAAATGTTACCAAAATTCCTTTAAGGTCCAGTTTTTGGAAGAACATTTGAGTTACAAAATTCAGGAACTGACGATGGAATTTCCTCTTTGGATTTCCTGCTTTTAGGCTGTTAAAGTTTTGACACAGCTGGAAATTATAACTGGAGCTAACACAATGCAAACCATTTTTTCTTCTCTTCAATGGGGGAAATGTTAAAAGAAACTCACAAACAACATCCAAAAAGCATCGGTCTTTTCAGCAATATTTATTTACGTAATATACTGAGACTTTGATTTGCCAGTTGTAAAAGGCTGCTAAAATTACTAAAATATTTTAAAGCCACTGATGATTTATGTCTCGCTAGAGATAGCTTTGAAAAGCACTTTCAAGCAGATTGCATTTTTTACCAGAAAGTTACAAGAAGATATTTGCATTTATAATTTAAAACTCTGCACGGGTTCAAAACAATAGAGAAAATCCATATGACAGCAGTTGTGGGGGTTTCATTATTCCTTTTGCTTAATGTGATTTGCTTCTCCTGAAATCAAAGGTTTGCTTTTAACAAAGTATGGTGGGAGTGGGTACCTGGCATTATATGGAGGATTAATCATTCAATTTCCTGTAAAATATTCAGCAGAAGTCCATTGCTGCCCTGCTCTTTTTGGCAGTGGATAGTCCACGTGTTAATTATTTAAATGAGATTTCCTGCTTGATGTTTATGTATTAAATGCAAGTGTTTGGCTTTGACAGATGAAGTTCTGTTTGTCTCACTATCGGCGTCCTCCATAAATCAGAGTGTCAAGGCTGGAGCCTTTTCTCCCCCTTGCTCCTTTGGGTGTCGAAACACTTTTTTTTGTGTGGGAAAGATCACAGCGTTCATTTCCTCAGATTAAGATTATTCTGGGCAGTGTGTAACTCGCAAATGCTGAGTAATAAGTAACAGACTGATCCAAGGAATTTTCCCCTCTTAGATGGAAACTTATTTTTAGAGCATCTAGGCCGGGCACTGGTGCTCTATGCCAGGTTTTGTTAGCACTTGCTATTTTTCAGGAGCTTATGGTCAGACTTCAGTCTGTATTCTGCTGAAAGATGTCATAAGCCTGTGGATACAAACCCAGGAAAACGTGAAAATGCCAGCTTAAAATATTTTCCTTTAATATAATTTAATTTCTGCAGTTAATTAAATTTCTGAATTTTAATGCTGGGGATTAGGAAGCCGGGTTAATATGTTTAATTCACTCCCGTGGTCACTGAGTGCGTTCAGCGCTCTGGTTGCAGAATTGCTGCGTGGATTTACAGATTAAACATTCTTTCAGTGTGGGATGATGAGATGGGGTGTGACAGCTCCGTGGTGTCAGTGATTTGTTCAAATGTCTGATAAGGGAATCAGAACCAGGGAATCTGGGTTAAAAGCATTTGCTGAACAAGCCCTGGTCTTGGGTGTGTGAGGCAGAGACCTTTGGGTTGGGAAGGGGGAAAGGTTTGGGGGCTCCATGGTGTTGGTCAGGGTGTGATGCTCCTGTAAGAAGTTGGGTGTAAACCTCGCCCTAATACCCCCTGTCATCTGTGTCTGGATTCAGGATATGCAGCCACCGTGGTTCTGGAGCATTCCAGAAAGCTGGAACCACACACAGGATCTTTCTGTCTCTGGAAGGAAGGTTTGTTTTTTATAGAAAGCGCCCTGCTGTTATCCAAAAATACGGAATTTGAGCAGAGTGCCATTTGTTTATCAAGACTCGGAAGAGTTTGGGTCCTTTGGTAGCATTTTTGAAGCTTTCAGGCGCTGCAGGAGCGCAGCTTTGTACTCGGAATTCCAGAAACTGAAGTGCTGCAATGGCAACAGGAAACACTGAATCAGGGCTTGCAAACCAGTGATTGAAAATGCATGTTTGAAAAAGTTACTTTATTGTGAATAATTGCTTCACTTGTTGGCACATAAAATGCAAGCATTCAAATGACATTTTTTGTATCGCTTCAGTTGGGTTTTATGTACAACTAAAGAGAAGTGATAGGAGGAAAAGATCAGAAAGTTCTCCAGCAGAATACATCTATTGTCTGGTGTATTAGCAGATGATTTTTGGCAGTCTACCAGCCCATAAAGCATGCTTGCAGTTCTAGCAGCTTTGATTTCTTTATGCAAAACTGGGGATTCTTGGTCAGGGTTGAGGTATATGCGTGTAGCTACCCTTTTTTTTTGGATGGCTTTTGATGCTGTGTAAAATTCTAGTATTTATTTAAAAAGTACCCAGTGTCCATTTCAATCTTAACAAACTGTGTGGTGTTCCTCTGTGGGGAAGCTCAGTAGCGCTAAAGCTGAAGTCTCTTTCCCTGACTTGACAAGACTCTAATAAAAAATGTGTTTGAAATGTGTTAGCGGATAGATTTAAAAATACATTTCTGTGTTTATAATCTCTGTCTGGCTCTTCGTGCTACATTTCTTCATGCTCAGTGACTGGGGAATTTGGGGAACAAGTGATTCAGGATGCTTTTAGGGTCTTTGGCTTACTTCTAGGCATGACATGTGTTTATCTTCTGTAGCTCACTAAAGCTATCTCATGCCTTCGTGTGGGAGATCTGTGTTGGCATTACCATAAAAAAGGTTGTCTTTCTGCCACTGGGATGGAGAAGAAGGTTTTTTTCCTTGACAGGTAAATGTAGGTTTTCTTGCTGTGATCCAGAAACCCTTCAACATTTATGGCAAGGAGTCCTTCACTCCATCCACACTGGCTGCTTTTAGGCAGTGAGTGAATTATTTTTTTGCCGGTCTATGAATAGCTGAATTTTTCAGAGGTGGTAGCAGTATTCATGTATTTTATTTTGGTTTTAAGATTGCCTTATTTGACTGATGGTAGTAAGTAAGTCGCAACCAGATGCTCTTGGTTTGCTGGGACACATGGATGCTTTCCTTTTGTGCGTGTACCAGTGCCTGCAGAATTGTGAAGAACTCTGTATGATTCACATTTTAATTCAACTTGGCATTTCTCTCAGGTATTTATGTGCTACAGACTTTATAAACTCATTAAGTGGTAATTGCTTTACATTAAACGTTGAGTCTTGCTTTTTCAAAGGCATGGGGTCTGCTTTTCCAAAGCACTTGTTACGCCCTTTCAGGTTTTGCTGGGGTATCCTAAAACGTCCTTTTTAAAACTTCTTCCCATTTGTGTTTTGCTAGAGAGAATGAAGTTGTGCTTATGTGTCAGTTTTAACTTTAGTCTGGACTGAAGCTGTAGGGCCAGCTCCACTGGCCCCACTAATTCTGCTGCAGCGCAGGGTGGGCGAGTTCTGTGGATCAGGGAACTCACCCACCCGAAATCAAACCTTCCCTGGCTTTTCTCCCAGTTTTTTTTTTTGTCAAATCCAGTCCCTGGTCCAGTGTGCCATGAGAGGGAGGAGGAGTGATGAGTACCTGAGGAAGGAGAGGGAAAGCAAAGCTGCTCAACAGCAGCCCCGGTTCACACGGGTTTAAAGTCACTGTGTGACCCCAGCCTGATGCCCCTGTGGAAGGCACAGCTGCTGCATTGTGAGTTACAGCTCTGGAAAATTCACCTTCTTTAAGTCTTAACTCGTTTTGGCTGTCTGGATGTGTTGATCTACGTTGCTTCACCCTTTTAAGTCGTTTGAAATGAGATGTAAAGATTGCCTGGTTTCTGGCTGAGATGGAGTAGCAACACAGTCCTTTCATTTGTTGGCTACTGAATTTAATTTTTTTTGCCTTTTTTTTCACATTGATAGTTTAAAAGGAATTGCCAAAAAGACAGGCTCACAATCTACTTGTGCTTCTGATAGGGGTGTGAATCTATTTACAAATACTTCTTTCTGTTTCCTTTCCTCTTCTGTCCTTGTGGTTTCCGCCCCCTGACATTTTCTTTTTGATAAAGCTGCATTTCTCTGTGTCATTCACCTTTCTCCTGCCGCTGCCTTGCCTTTGTGGGGTGTCCTTGTGGGTCCCTCCTGCTCAGAATATTCTGTGATTTTCTATCTTTCACCCTCTCCTCCACAGCTCTGTCTTCTGACGATTCCTTCTCCCTTCCAATTTGTCAACTTCTTTTTTTTTTGTTTTGTTTTTTCCTCCCAGGTGCTTCGTCTCCTCCCTTTCTTTATCCAGTTCTGACCTTGTGAATTTTAATTAGTTCTGTGTTTCTGAGATTCTTTCCTATTTAATGTTCAGCAGAGCTGCTGAAGATGTGTTATGCCAAGTGGGGAAATCTTGTGGCTCTTCCTTACCAATCTGAGCCTTTCCCTGTCTTGGATGCTGTTGCTGGGCTGTCCCTCCTGCAGGTTGTGAGGAAAGCAGTGATTCCAGGGCAGGATTTGTGTTCCTGTGCCCAGGATGAGGACAGAGAACTCCTTCGATGCCTCAGCCTGTCATAACAAGCCAGAGCGAGCAGCACAGATACTTAAAAAAAGAAAGTAAAAGTATGAATGAATTTACATCCGTAGCCAGCCAGTTCCTGCTCGTTTTAACATGTCATTTTCTGTGCTCAATTATGCTCCATGGAAGCTTTTGCTGTTGGATATACTTTGTACTCCCTGGAATTTGTGCTCCTGGAATCTGGCTGGCTGTGTTGGCAGGTTCCTGATAAGGTTTATGTCAGCTGGGGCTGAGTCTGGAGTAGAGACCAGCAGCAGTTTCCAGTTTTAAATACAGCAAATCTACAAGATCCCTTAAAAGATTCTGTGCTAGGGAAGAGCCTTGTGGAGCTGTGGAAGAAGGAGCAGATGGAGAAAAAAGCTGTAAAATAATATGTATTTGCATGTATGTGTAGCCATATGTATTAGAATTCCATAAGACATTCTGAATAATTTGGAGAAATCTCTGCTTTTCCTGCCCCCAGGCAGGGTGGTGGTGAGGAGTTTACCTTTCTTCCTGTTCTTTCCGGTCTCCAGCTGCAGGGAATGCAATTTATTTGGATATTCCTGAACCTGGGCTCCAGAGCATGTTTGCCTCTGGCTAGTTGATGTCTGATAAAGCCCCTTTTAAAAAAATTCATCTATCCACAAGCAGGTCCATCTCTTTTTTCCCTTTATCCTGCTGAGAAATGTGTCCTTCCTTTTTCCTTCAAGGTCATCCCCTGCATGCAGCAGATGCAATTCTTGCCTCTGGTGTTTGGGGCTTTATTTCAGTAGGAGCAGAGTGATTTGCTGTTCTTACAGGTTCTGAAAGCTGCAACCTGCCAAAGTGAAAAGCAGCAGAAGAATCAGAAAAATTCCCAAAAACAATATGTAAAATGTTGTTTGTTTTTTTTTTCCCTGGGACTGACTTGCACGAGGCTTTCCTTTGTGTGACTGGAATATTTATTTATTTAAAAATTCCAATTTTCTTACGAGCTGATGACATTTCTTTCCTCCTGGGTTGATCTTTCTCACCACTAGTGATGATTGTGACTATTTTGTACTTTCAGTTTTTTTTCCCAGGCTCTGCTAATTAGTTGAGGACACACAATTCTTTGCTATAACACTAAATAAGCAGAAATTTCAGAATTTTTGAGAAAAGTTGGTGCAATTACTTCTGAATAATATTCCATATAAAGATACCACAGAATCTGTGGTCTGGGCACGTTACCTATAATTAGGCAGGGCTTTAATGAGATGCTTGCATTCTTGACGGAATTAAAATCTGGTGATGTTTTGACTGGAACTGTTTGAGGGAAGCTTGGAATGTGCTTTAAAAAAAGCTGTTGCCTACTGGGTGTGGAAATCCAAGTTCTGAGCAAAAAAAGAAGCGTTTTAGTATAAACATGGCCACAGTGTAATGATTCAGGCCTGTCTTGGCACAGTGGAATTGAGAAATGGACCACATTCCTTCTTTTTTTTTTTATCCCTGACATACAAAAATTAATGAATCCCCTGGTTTAGTATTTCTGAGTACCTTTCAACTGATGAAAGTTAAATAATCAAAAGATGATATTTTTTTTTTGTTTACTTTTTTGTAGCAGAACTAATAGTGTAAAAAATGCCCAACAAACCATTTCTCACATCAGAATGAAAATTTTTTCCTCATTTTTTTTCTCTGAGGTTTGCATTTGAATGAACTTCTTTTTCTTAAAGCAAGTCCAACACACGCTCTGGATGTCTGATTTTTAAGGGCTTTCAGGAGAACCTGGGCTTGTTCTGTTAAGCTATGGTGTGAGTTTGTCTTCCAAGACATAATAAGAGGATTTGAGTTCCGAGTACAACTCCTTGCCAAAAGTTGCATTTTCACTTTCGACTCGTGCCCCGTTTTTAAGAGTAAAGTCTTTCGTTTGCAGAAAGTCGTGTGGGTTTGATTTTATTTCCCTGAATTTTATCCAAGAATGGCTTTTTTTTCCTGGGACCTCACTCTTGTTTTTCACCACGATGTCACTTGGCAGGGCTCTGGGAAACCAGCAGCTGCCATGAAGTCCTGTGAAGCTGCCTTTGGTACAGATTTTTATGGGGACAATTGCAATGCATGTTATTAAAATACATGGCACTGGGTAGTTCTGAAGGAACAAAAAGCCCTTCCTTTGATCCACTTGTTCAAACTCAAGGTGCTTCCTGGGTTTTCTTTCTTCATCGCATCACTTCTGTGGTGAAGGCTTTCCCTCAAGGCTTTTCATCCCAGCTCTTATTGGAAACCCCCATGTGTAAGGGGAGTTGAAGGCGTTGGGGACATGCCACAAACCTCACGATAAGCTGTGCTGGACAGAGGAGGAGCATTCTTCCCATTCCAGGCGCAGTCAGTGTGGCCTGGCCTGATTTCCTATGGCTGGTGTGTTGTCACAGAGTCATGGAATATCCTGATGGAATGGGCCCGTCAGGATCATCCAGTCCAACTCCTGGCCCTGCACAAACACCCCCGCCCCTTGCCTGAGAGCATTGTCCAAAGGCTTCTTCAAGTCAGGCTTGGTGCTGTCACCATTCCCTGGGGATGGTTCAGTGCCTGACCATCCTGTGGGGGAAGAGCCTTGTCCCAGTATCCAGCCTCAACCTTTTGTTCTGTTAAGCGTGGTGCCAAAGGGTTTATTTTGTAGGTTTTGCTGCCTTTGCCAATATCCCGTCAGGAGACCTCAGAAACCTTGTGCCTTTTCAATGCTAGCATCCTGAAAAGCGATGGGAATGGGATTACCAAATCCTACACCATGTAAATATTCCTTGTAGGGGAGGTAGAGTTAAAAAGAGAGGTTGTGGGTTTNTGTTTTTCACCACGATGTCACTTGGCAGGGCTCTGGGAAACCAGCAGCTGCCATGAAGTCCTGTGAAGCTGCCTTTGGTACAGATTTTTATGGGGACAATTGCAATGCATGTTATTAAAATACATGGCACTGGGTAGTTCTGAAGGAACAAAAAGCCCTTCCTTTGATCCACTTGTTCAAACTCAAGGTGCTTCCTGGGTTTTCTTTCTTCATCGCATCACTTCTGTGGTGAAGGCTTTCCCTCAAGGCTTTTCATCCCAGCTCTTATTGGAAACCCCCATGTGTAAGGGGAGTTGAAGGCGTTGGGGACATGCCACAAACCTCACGATAAGCTGTGCTGGACAGAGGAGGAGCATTCTTCCCATTCCAGGCGCAGTCAGTGTGGCCTGGCCTGATTTCCTATGGCTGGTGTGTTGTCACAGAGTCATGGAATATCCTGATGGAATGGGCCCGTCAGGATCATCCAGTCCAACTCCTGGCCCTGCACAAACACCCCCGCCCCTTGCCTGAGAGCATTGTCCAAAGGCTTCTTCAAGTCAGGCTTGGTGCTGTCACCATTCCCTGGGGATGGTTCAGTGCCTGACCATCCTGTGGGGGAAGAGCCTTGTCCCAGTATCCAGCCTCAACCTTTTGTTCTGTTAAGCGTGGTGCCAAAGGGTTTATTTTGTAGGTTTTGCTGCCTTTGCCAATATCCCGTCAGGAGACCTCAGAAACCTTGTGCCTTTTCAATGCTAGCATCCTGAAAAGCGATGGGAATGGGATTACCAAATCCTACACCATGTAAATATTCCTTGTAGGGGAGGTAGAGTTAAAAAGAGAGGTTGTGGGTTTGTTTTGTTGGTTTTTTTCCCAGAGAAGGGCCAATGTACCGTGGTTATCTTGGCTGCAGAGAACTCGGTGTCCTGACTTTTCTTGTCTTTCCCAGCTGGTCCTTGAGATCAGCCTCTCCTGCTCCCAGTGAACCTTTGACCCAACTAATATCTTATCTTACACATGGTGAATTTGGTTTTCTGATGAATATGCATCTGATTTTTAATTTTTTTTTTGCTTAGTAAAATCAATGACCTTGTCTAATCATCTTGATTGCTTTCTGCATATGAAAGCACCCAGAAAAGGTGTTCTGCATTTATATTTGTAAAAACTGGCAGTTGAAAAAAGGTTAAAACCTTNCAGGGCAGGATTTGTGTTCCTGTGCCCAGGATGAGGACAGAGAACTCCTTCGATGCCTCAGCCTGTCATAACAAGCCAGAGCGAGCAGCACAGATACTTAAAAAAAGAAAGTAAAAGTATGAATGAATTTACATCCGTAGCCAGCCAGTTCCTGCTCGTTTTAACATGTCATTTTCTGTGCTCAATTATGCTCCATGGAAGCTTTTGCTGTTGGATATACTTTGTACTCCCTGGAATTTGTGCTCCTGGAATCTGGCTGGCTGTGTTGGCAGGTTCCTGATAAGGTTTATGTCAGCTGGGGCTGAGTCTGGAGTAGAGACCAGCAGCAGTTTCCAGTTTTAAATACAGCAAATCTACAAGATCCCTTAAAAGATTCTGTGCTAGGGAAGAGCCTTGTGGAGCTGTGGAAGAAGGAGCAGATGGAGAAAAAAGCTGTAAAATAATATGTATTTGCATGTATGTGTAGCCATATGTATTAGAATTCCATAAGACATTCTGAATAATTTGGAGAAATCTCTGCTTTTCCTGCCCCCAGGCAGGGTGGTGGTGAGGAGTTTACCTTTCTTCCTGTTCTTTCCGGTCTCCAGCTGCAGGGAATGCAATTTATTTGGATATTCCTGAACCTGGGCTCCAGAGCATGTTTGCCTCTGGCTAGTTGATGTCTGATAAAGCCCCTTTTAAAAAAATTCATCTATCCACAAGCAGGTCCATCTCTTTTTTCCCTTTATCCTGCTGAGAAATGTGTCCTTCCTTTTTCCTTCAAGGTCATCCCCTGCATGCAGCAGATGCAATTCTTGCCTCTGGTGTTTGGGGCTTTATTTCAGTAGGAGCAGAGTGATTTGCTGTTCTTACAGGTTCTGAAAGCTGCAACCTGCCAAAGTGAAAAGCAGCAGAAGAATCAGAAAAATTCCCAAAAACAATATGTAAAATGTTGTTTGTTTTTTTTTTCCCTGGGACTGACTTGCACGAGGCTTTCCTTTGTGTGACTGGAATATTTATTTATTTAAAAATTCCAATTTTCTTACGAGCTGATGACATTTCTTTCCTCCTGGGTTGATCTTTCTCACCACTAGTGATGATTGTGACTATTTTGTACTTTCAGTTTTTTTTCCCAGGCTCTGCTAATTAGTTGAGGACACACAATTCTTTGCTATAACACTAAATAAGCAGAAATTTCAGAATTTTTGAGAAAAGTTGGTGCAATTACTTCTGAATAATATTCCATATAAAGATACCACAGAATCTGTGGTCTGGGCACGTTACCTATAATTAGGCAGGGCTTTAATGAGATGCTTGCATTCTTGACGGAATTAAAATCTGGTGATGTTTTGACTGGAACTGTTTGAGGGAAGCTTGGAATGTGCTTTAAAAAAAGCTGTTGCCTACTGGGTGTGGAAATCCAAGTTCTGAGCAAAAAAAGAAGCGTTTTAGTATAAACATGGCCACAGTGTAATGATTCAGGCCTGTCTTGGCACAGTGGAATTGAGAAATGGACCACATTCCTTCTTTTTTTTTTTATCCCTGACATACAAAAATTAATGAATCCCCTGGTTTAGTATTTCTGAGTACCTTTCAACTGATGAAAGTTAAATAATCAAAAGATGATATTTTTTTTTTGTTTACTTTTTTGTAGCAGAACTAATAGTGTAAAAAATGCCCAACAAACCATTTCTCACATCAGAATGAAAATTTTTTCCTCATTTTTTTTCTCTGAGGTTTGCATTTGAATGAACTTCTTTTTCTTAAAGCAAGTCCAACACACGCTCTGGATGTCTGATTTTTAAGGGCTTTCAGGAGAACCTGGGCTTGTTCTGTTAAGCTATGGTGTGAGTTTGTCTTCCAAGACATAATAAGAGGATTTGAGTTCCGAGTACAACTCCTTGCCAAAAGTTGCATTTTCACTTTCGACTCGTGCCCCGTTTTTAAGAGTAAAGTCTTTCGTTTGCAGAAAGTCGTGTGGGTTTGATTTTATTTCCCTGAATTTTATCCAAGAATGGCTTTTTTTTCCTGGGACCTCACTCTTGTTTTTCACCACGATGTCACTTGGCAGGGCTCTGGGAAACCAGCAGCTGCCATGAAGTCCTGTGAAGCTGCCTTTGGTACAGATTTTTATGGGGACAATTGCAATGCATGTTATTAAAATACATGGCACTGGGTAGTTCTGAAGGAACAAAAAGCCCTTCCTTTGATCCACTTGTTCAAACTCAAGGTGCTTCCTGGGTTTTCTTTCTTCATCGCATCACTTCTGTGGTGAAGGCTTTCCCTCAAGGCTTTTCATCCCAGCTCTTATTGGAAACCCCCATGTGTAAGGGGAGTTGAAGGCGTTGGGGACATGCCACAAACCTCACGATAAGCTGTGCTGGACAGAGGAGGAGCATTCTTCCCATTCCAGGCGCAGTCAGTGTGGCCTGGCCTGATTTCCTATGGCTGGTGTGTTGTCACAGAGTCATGGAATATCCTGATGGAATGGGCCCGTCAGGATCATCCAGTCCAACTCCTGGCCCTGCACAAACACCCCCGCCCCTTGCCTGAGAGCATTGTCCAAAGGCTTCTTCAAGTCAGGCTTGGTGCTGTCACCATTCCCTGGGGATGGTTCAGTGCCTGACCATCCTGTGGGGGAAGAGCCTTGTCCCAGTATCCAGCCTCAACCTTTTGTTCTGTTAAGCGTGGTGCCAAAGGGTTTATTTTGTAGGTTTTGCTGCCTTTGCCAATATCCCGTCAGGAGACCTCAGAAACCTTGTGCCTTTTCAATGCTAGCATCCTGAAAAGCGATGGGAATGGGATTACCAAATCCTACACCATGTAAATATTCCTTGTAGGGGAGGTAGAGTTAAAAAGAGAGGTTGTGGGTTTGTTTTGTTGGTTTTTTTCCCAGAGAAGGGCCAATGTACCGTGGTTATCTTGGCTGCAGAGAACTCGGTGTCCTGACTTTTCTTGTCTTTCCCAGCTGGTCCTTGAGATCAGCCTCTCCTGCTCCCAGTGAACCTTTGACCCAACTAATATCTTATCTTACACATGGTGAATTTGGTTTTCTGATGAATATGCATCTGATTTTTAATTTTTTTTTTGCTTAGTAAAATCAATGACCTTGTCTAATCATCTTGATTGCTTTCTGCATATGAAAGCACCCAGAAAAGGTGTTCTGCATTTATATTTGTAAAAACTGGCAGTTGAAAAAAGGTTAAAACCTTATCAAACCCGAGTTGCTCTGGTCAAATGTTTGCAGTGTAAACTGGTTTATAATGGCTCAATGTGGTGCTTTTCTGACAGGTTTTTGTAGTAGGTTTTAAAATTTTAATAACATTTTTCCAAAATGCACGGTAGGAGTATGTTAAGTTGGGGGCTTGTTATTGACTTTAAGCTTGTAAGTGTTGGGTTGTGTTTATTTATGGAGTAAATACAATATTTCCAATTAAAACTCGAGGAAAGAGAGGGAAAGTATTGAATTAATGGTTGTAAGTCTTGGGTTGTGTTTATTTAGGAAGCAGATAGAGTATTTCCAATTGAAACCTAAGGAAAGAGAGTAACTAAAAAAACAATCTGTTTAAATCTACCTTTTTTTTTTTTTTTTTTTCCCCTGTGTGCCACTGTAAGCGTGGAGATTCCATTCTCAGACTTTCAAAATTATTCATAACCTTCGGCGACGTTCCTTCTGAAGAGCCTTTGGAGTTATTTTAAGCGTGCCTTTCTTTGTGGCACTGTGAGAACGGTTTGGGCCGATCCCCAGTGGCTCCGAGAAGGTTGTTCACACACTCCTCTCTCCTCCTGCGCCGGCTCCACCAAACATCCTTTTAATGAGACAGACAAAACGCGCTGGTGTCTAATTTTATGAGCAGGGCTCAGCCATGCAGAAGACTTTCGAAGATTTATGGTGGTAAAGCCACTAAGTATAGTTATTCCTAGCCAGATGCAAGCCAATGTTAGTGGGGAAAATGTTGGCACTTCTGGCCATGTTTAAATACACACAATGCTGAGCATAAATAAGAATTTTTGAGGGGGCTCTGCTGTGTTCTGTTTGCATTTTTGAAGGAGAAAAAAAAAAAGGGAGGAGGCAAAAAACTGAGCAAGCCACAATTTTTCTTGAGGGTGTGATACTCTGAGATGAGCTCAGATCAGAAGTGCCTTTAAGGATCTTTGAATGTAAGAATGAATCACAGATTTGTAGAATGGTTTTGGGTAGGAGGGGGATGTTCAAACTCATCCAATGCCACCCCTGCCATGGGCAGGGACGCCTTCCACCATCCCCGGTTGCTCCAAGCCCTGTCCAACCTGGCCTTGGACACTTCAGGGATCCAGGGGCAGTCACAGCCTCTGTGATCAATCTGTGCCAGGGCATCACCACCCTCCCAGGGAACAACTCCTTCCCAATATCCCGTTTAATCCTACCCTCTGCATGGCCCTGTCCTTCCGTTGTGTCAACTGCACTGCTCAGCTTGGCATTGTCTGCAAACTGGAAATTTGAGAAATCACTTAACTGTGTGAAAGGTGGAATTAGTTTGCTTTTATTTCAGGGTTTGAGAGCGACAGAGATGAGAGGCTGAAGTTCTTGAAAAATGAAGTAAAATTGACCCCTATTTTTCAGTCTTTCAGCAGGGAGTAAAATAGTTGTAATCTCTTGACATAATTGAGAATTTCTGTCTTGAAACATTGCCATGTGTTAGGCTGCTGAATTTCTGTTAATGTTTGACCTGAAGATCATTGTCTTCCCATCCTGAAGCCAGGCAGAGGCAGAGAAGACAGGCTAGATTGCCTTGTGAATTGGAAAGAATATTCAGAAAAACAATAATAGGGGGTGTTACGGTGTCTTGATTTCTAGCAGCTGCTTTTCATAGTCCTGGTGTGTTCCCAGCCTGCTTTTAGCCTGTCTTATCTCTAAATGTACTTTGCTCATCTTCAGCTGTGTTGCCTCCAGTGAGAAAGGGCGTAGATGGCAGTGGCTTCCCATGTTATTTTAATGTGCTTGTTGTTTATGAAGTTTTCTTTCTTGTTAATTGATTCTGTGTGATTGTTTCTAATTGTCTCTCCGTGATCTGAGCTGGCTGAGTAAGAGGACAACACATATCACTGCGTAGTAACACCTGATTAAGAAAGAGGGTCCTGCTTTTGAATTTCATCTTTTTCTTCTCATTCTTCCTCTGTTCTTCTCAACGCTGTTCAGCCAGGGTTGTGTGAAGAGAGGACAGGGAACGACTGCAGAGGATCCAGCAGAGGCTACAAAGATGATGAGGGACAGGAGCACCTCACTTGTGCTGAGGGAATTTGGCTGTTCAGCCTCGAGAACAGACAGCTGAGAGAGGATCTTACCAATGCATACCAGTATTTTCAGGCCAGGTGCCAAGAGGATGGGGCCAGACTCTTTCCAGTGGCAGGAGAAGGGGCAATGGGCACAAACTGGAATGCAGGATGTTCCCCTTGAGTATGAGGAAGAAAACTACTCTGAGGTGAACAGAGCACATGGAGGAGGCTGCTCAGGGAGGTTCTGCAGCCTCCTTCCCTGGGCTTATTCAAAACTGCTCTGGGTGAAGCTGCTTTGGCAGGGGGGTTGGACTGGGGGGGGGTCTCCAGAGGTCACTTCCAGCCCCAAACATTCCATGGTTGTGTGATTTGATGAGAGGAAGAGAGGAAAATCACAAGGGTGGGGTTTTCTTTTGACGTTAGTTCCAGCAAAGCTCAAACCTTTGAATTTCAATAACTTTATTGAACCAGCTCCTGTGGCATTGGTTTAAGGTGGTAAACTTAAGATACTTCACTGTACCAACAATACCAGGATACTCTTTAAAAGCAGATTTCCCTCCAGGACACACCTCAAAAGATGGTCTCATNAAGCCACAATTTTTCTTGAGGGTGTGATACTCTGAGATGAGCTCAGATCAGAAGTGCCTTTAAGGATCTTTGAATGTAAGAATGAATCACAGATTTGTAGAATGGTTTTGGGTAGGAGGGGGATGTTCAAACTCATCCAATGCCACCCCTGCCATGGGCAGGGACGCCTTCCACCATCCCCGGTTGCTCCAAGCCCTGTCCAACCTGGCCTTGGACACTTCAGGGATCCAGGGGCAGTCACAGCCTCTGTGATCAATCTGTGCCAGGGCATCACCACCCTCCCAGGGAACAACTCCTTCCCAATATCCCGTTTAATCCTACCCTCTGCATGGCCCTGTCCTTCCGTTGTGTCAACTGCACTGCTCAGCTTGGCATTGTCTGCAAACTGGAAATTTGAGAAATCACTTAACTGTGTGAAAGGTGGAATTAGTTTGCTTTTATTTCAGGGTTTGAGAGCGACAGAGATGAGAGGCTGAAGTTCTTGAAAAATGAAGTAAAATTGACCCCTATTTTTCAGTCTTTCAGCAGGGAGTAAAATAGTTGTAATCTCTTGACATAATTGAGAATTTCTGTCTTGAAACATTGCCATGTGTTAGGCTGCTGAATTTCTGTTAATGTTTGACCTGAAGATCATTGTCTTCCCATCCTGAAGCCAGGCAGAGGCAGAGAAGACAGGCTAGATTGCCTTGTGAATTGGAAAGAATATTCAGAAAAACAATAATAGGGGGTGTTACGGTGTCTTGATTTCTAGCAGCTGCTTTTCATAGTCCTGGTGTGTTCCCAGCCTGCTTTTAGCCTGTCTTATCTCTAAATGTACTTTGCTCATCTTCAGCTGTGTTGCCTCCAGTGAGAAAGGGCGTAGATGGCAGTGGCTTCCCATGTTATTTTAATGTGCTTGTTGTTTATGAAGTTTTCTTTCTTGTTAATTGATTCTGTGTGATTGTTTCTAATTGTCTCTCCGTGATCTGAGCTGGCTGAGTAAGAGGACAACACATATCACTGCGTAGTAACACCTGATTAAGAAAGAGGGTCCTGCTTTTGAATTTCATCTTTTTCTTCTCATTCTTCCTCTGTTCTTCTCAACGCTGTTCAGCCAGGGTTGTGTGAAGAGAGGACAGGGAACGACTGCAGAGGATCCAGCAGAGGCTACAAAGATGATGAGGGACAGGAGCACCTCACTTGTGCTGAGGGAATTTGGCTGTTCAGCCTCGAGAACAGACAGCTGAGAGAGGATCTTACCAATGCATACCAGTATTTTCAGGCCAGGTGCCAAGAGGATGGGGCCAGACTCTTTCCAGTGGCAGGAGAAGGGGCAATGGGCACAAACTGGAATGCAGGATGTTCCCCTTGAGTATGAGGAAGAAAACTACTCTGAGGTGAACAGAGCACATGGAGGAGGCTGCTCAGGGAGGTTCTGCAGCCTCCTTCCCTGGGCTTATTCAAAACTGCTCTGGGTGAAGCTGCTTTGGCAGGGGGGTTGGACTGGGGGGGGGTCTCCAGAGGTCACTTCCAGCCCCAAACATTCCATGGTTGTGTGATTTGATGAGAGGAAGAGAGGAAAATCACAAGGGTGGGGTTTTCTTTTGACGTTAGTTCCAGCAAAGCTCAAACCTTTGAATTTCAATAACTTTATTGAACCAGCTCCTGTGGCATTGGTTTAAGGTGGTAAACTTAAGATACTTCACTGTACCAACAATACCAGGATACTCTTTAAAAGCAGATTTCCCTCCAGGACACACCTCAAAAGATGGTCTCATCCAAGCCTACAAGGCAAAGGGAGCCTGGATGAAGTTACCTCACATCTGTGTCTTGAAGACCTCCACAGTGGGGACTCTGTGCATCTCTTGGGAGGTTGTTCCAGAGACTGATGTTCTCTTTCTAAAATGTGAGAATTTGGGAGCAAAAGATTCAAGGCTCATGATTTGATTTCCTCTGGATCTCTGAGCAATCTTATCTTTTCGTTGCAGTTAAAAGAACATCAGTTCTCTGTGTAGCAAACATTAATATTTTTGGGGTACTTGTACAACTAGTGTCTTTGGGATTGTTAGTGGGTGTTGCAGCTATTCCTTGTATCCCACATTTCCCACCCAGTAATAGAAAAGAGATGAGAGGAAAGTAATTTCTGCAGTTGCAGTAAGACTGGTTTGTACCTCCTTCTTAGTTCTTTTCTGTGTGTTTCAAATCAAAGCAAAAGCTCAGAACTGTAACAGTGTGGGAGGTGTTGAGTCTCTCGAATCACTATAAATAGTGGCAGACTTGGGAGGACTTGGGAAAGCTTGGGAAGTGCACTAGTTCTCTTTGGGAATCTCTTTTTTTTTTTTTTT
>VYZR01001380.1:48192-59229 GCA_013400675.1 Oxylabes madagascariensis | reverse complement strand
GCCCCGCCCCCCGCGCCGCGCGCCAGCGCCCCCTGCCGGCCGGAGGGGAAACGGGCCCGGCGCCGGCCGCTCCCGGGCGCTCCGGCCACCGACCGGCTCCGCGAAACCGGCCTTGTTCGCCGCCGTTCAGGCGTCGGGCAGCCCCCGGAAAACGTCTAAGCGACGCCCCGAATCTTGTAGCTTCCCTCCTGGTCCTGAGGCAGCTCCGGGAAATGTCTAAACGACGCCCGTAGTTTGTACTTTCCCTCCAGCCTTCCCAGCGGCCCCAGGACTTCTTGGCAGGATCGTGGCCCGTTTGGCTACGAAACCTGNGGCCGCTCCGGCCACCGACCGGCTCCGCGAAACCGGCCTTGTTCGCCGCCGTTCAGGCGTCGGGCAGCCCCCGGAAAACGTCTAAGCGACGCCCCGAATCTTGTAGCTTCCCTCCTGGTCCTGAGGCAGCTCCGGGAAATGTCTAAACGACGCCCGTAGTTTGTACTTTCCCTCCAGCCTTCCCAGCGGCCCCAGGACTTCTTGGCAGGATCGTGGCCCGTTTGGCTACGAAACCTGACTAATAGTCAAAATAAACCCGTTTAAAAAGGTTTTACCTGGAGGCAAATGGGACAGCTAAGTCAAAGTGGGGGAATGGAGATGCTAAGGGGGAAGTTGTTATGGAGCAGGGCCGCAGTTGTGACCAGGATGTAATTTTGGTGCGGGACATGCCCAGGTGCTCCCCCAGCCCTTCACGGGGCTCTGCTGCTCCGTCATCCCCAACACCTCCCCGCCTCCTCGTAGGCGAAGTGTAACCAGAACTGTACCATGTACCCTGGGGTGACGGGCCGTCTTCCTAACAGGGGGGCCTAGGAGGCAGCACTGGGTTTATGGCAGTGACCTAAAAGAGCTCCAGGAATGGGAGACATTTAAAGTACGGCAATTCCTTCCCCTTTGCCAGATTTTCTCGGTACAAAGCTTTCCCTCCCACTCCCCTCCAAAGAGCCCAGGGAGCATGCACGGTGCTGTGCTCTCTCACAGAGAGAGAGCCTTGGGAAGGCTGACCTGGAACAGAGACTGGACAGAGCTAGAAGAATAAAGCTAAAACTTAAGGGATCAACAGGAAGGCCCGGGTCCTGCTGCTGCGGTGCAGGAGGAGGGGGCCGACGTTCAGAGAGACAGCGTGGAAAGGAGGCAGCAAGCACCATGTATTGGGGCGGAGGGGCTCTCAGGTGCGGCCTCACCTTCTTGTGGACACCTTCCTCCGGAGCAAAGCAAGATGAAGCAGAAATAACAACGCTCACAGGCAGCCTAGATATCATTTTATGTATTTATTTAATAGGCTTTGAGAGCTGCACGTGTTCTGTTGTTGTCATCACCCTGCCACCGTAACTCCTTTGGTTGACAGAGCAAGGCTTAGTGTTCTCTATACCTTTCAGCCTCAGGATCACCACCTCCATATCACTTCGCTCCCTAGCACCCTGACTTCTTACTTCCCTCTGCCTTTATACAACTGTAGCTCCTTATCAGTCTCTCCCACCCAGGCTCCCAGCCGACTGCAGATAAGGCCGAGTTTATCTTCCCACCGCACCCTCCCCGTCAGCGCACTTCGGTACCGGGGAGCCAGATTTCCAAGAAAGAAGAAAGCAGAACACGTGTGTTTGGCGTGGGGGTTTTTTGGTTAGTTTGTTTGTTTTGTTGTTGTTGTTGTTTGCTTTAAAAAAAACCAACACGCTTTAATATCCCATTACTTATGTGAGTGGATGTTCCACCGCACTTACAGGAAGAAGCAAAGATACAGCGAGCCGCAGCTGCTGCAGCACAGCCCGGCTCCTGGCGGGCCCGCCGGAGCTGCGCGGCTCCCGCAGCGTGACTTACCTCACACCGCCGCTCCGGGGCCCGGCCCCGCCGCTCCCGGCCGCCGCACCCCCGCCGGGGTCGGCCTCGGCCTCACGCCCAACCCCGAGCAGGAATCCCCCACAGAGCAGCGGCAGCGGCGGGGGCCGGCACCGCCCGCTCAGCAGCCGCCAGAGCCGNGGAGGGGCGCGGCCGGCGCGCGAGGAAGCGGAGGGTGAGCGGCGGGTGCCGGGACCGGGTCGGGGCCGCGGTCGCTGCCGCGGGCGGCGTCATCAGCAGCACCGCGCCCGGGGCAGGGCGGGCGGGGCGGGGCCCTGGGAGGGCCGGCCTGGNTACCTTTCAGCCTCAGGATCACCACCTCCATATCACTTCGCTCCCTAGCACCCTGACTTCTTACTTCCCTCTGCCTTTATACAGCTGTAGCTCCTTATCAGTCTCTCCCACCCAGGCTCCCAGCCGACTGCAGATAAGGCCGAGTTTATCTTCCCACCGCACCCTCCCCGTCAGCGCACTTCGGTACCGGGGAGCCAGATTTCCAAGAAAGAAGAAAGCAGAACACGTGTGTTTGGCGTGGGGGTTTTTTGGTTAGTTTGTTTGTTTTGTTGTTGTTGTTGTTTGCTTTAAAAAAAACCAACACGCTTTAATATCCCATTACTTATGTGAGTGGATGTTCCACCGCACTTACAGGAAGAAGCAAAGATACAGCGAGCCGCAGCTGCTGCAGCACAGCCCGGCTCCTGGCGGGCCCGCCGGAGCTGCGCGGCTCCCGCAGCGTGACTTCCCTCCCCCCGCCGCTCCGGGGCCCGGCCCCGCCGCTCCCGGCCGCCGCACTCCCGCCGGGGTCGGCCTCGGCCTCACGCCCAACCCCGAGCAGGAATCCCCCACAGAGCAGCGGCAGCGGCGGGGGCCGGCACCGCCCGCTCAGCAGCCGCCAGAGCCGTCCGCGCGACGGGAAAATGCCTGGGGAGCCGGGGGCGTGCCCTGCCCCGCCCCTCGCGGCCAAGCCCCGCCCCTCGCACGCACGGCGGGAGAAGGAAGGGAACCTCAGCGCCCCAGCAGGCGGGTGCTGGCGGGGGCGGGGACGCCTCGGGGCGGAGCTGCGGAGGGTGGCGCGACCACCTCGGCCAAGCCCGCTCCTCCCGCGGGGCGGGCGGACTNGGAGGGGCGCGGCCGGCGCGCGAGGAAGCGGAGGGTGAGCGGCGGGTGCCGGGACCGGGTCGGGGCCGCGGTCGCTGCCGCGGGCGGCGTCATCAGCAGCACCGCGCCCGGGGCAGGGCGGGCGGCGCGGCGCCCTGGAAGGGCCGTCCTGAGTCGAGTGGGTGCATTGTCTGTGGCGTTGTGTGTAGCGACTCCGCGGAGGGAGGCGCGCGGCGCCTGCGCAGTGCCCCGCCGTGTGCCGCCTCCCTCGTCCGGGACCCCCGCGCCCCTTCCCGGCAGAGCGGCGGAACCGCGTCCGCGCCGGTGGTGCCGAGGCTCCCGGCCGCGTAGGCAAAGCCTCTTGGCCCGCGGGGTTTCTTGACTTGGGAGCTGGGAGACCGCTGGGCACCTCGGATTGCAGTGGGGACTGGCCGGGGTTGGTCCTGGTTTCCTTCCTGTTTGCTTGGATTCCCTCTGGAAGTGTGAAGGGGAAGGGCGAACAGACTTTGTGGTTGGCAGCTTTGGGAAGAGGGAGGCAGGGCGAGGTGCCGCGGGCAGAGCGAGTGTGGCAGTGGCCCGTGTGGCAGCGGGCTGGGCACTGCCGGTGCTGCTCTTGGACTGCTGCCCTGAGCTGCGCACTTCTCCCGTCGGTACTTAAAGTGTTTCTCTTGCCTGTGTATGCAAGGTGTTCGCAGAGCCAGTGACGCTGGCAGATCGCCTGCTTTGAAATACAGCCAAGAGTGCCCTGGAACCCAAATTGAGCACGTCAGATCCGTGGTCAGCAGGTTGAGAGTCTGAGCAGAGTGACTGTGCACTGTCACTGTTTCAAAACTGTCCGTCACTACACTGATAATTGGGGAGATCAGTCGATTGTGTTGTCACAACTCTTTGCGCACTCTGGTTAGTGTTTTGTGTCTTTTGATGTGTTTGGGCAGGGAGAACTTTACAGAAAATTATTTTGGCTGTGTTTCTTCACACAGCAATTAGGTAGTGACTTTTAAATCCTCTTGCTGGCTGTCACAGGGTGCTGTTTGCAAAAACAATGTTCTGGAACTAATTAAAACAGTGTATTAGCCTGGAGTATTTGCTGTTGAGCACCTTGTCTTTCTTGTAGCTGAGGAGAGGAGTGTTAATTCAGATTTAAATGTGTTGATGTGCCTGAGGGGCTTAAAGTAATTGCGTTTAAACTACTGGCACAAACTTACTTAGACTTGTTCTGAGGCATCTTATACCTCCTCCCAGCAGCTTGGAGCTTTCCAACTGAATCTTCTTGTTTCTGAATATTTGTTGAAGTAGGTAAGTGTGGCTCAGGATGAGCGTCCTTTTGGAACTGGTGAATTTTTCTTTATGTTAACAAGCAGTTTTAGGTTCCTGTGCACTTTCAGTAGTTGCCTTTGGGGCTGAAATAATAGGACTTGACTTGTATCTTTGCCATCTGTGTTCATCATGAAAGTATTCTCCAGAGTGGGTTGCAGTAAAGAAAAGAACTATCTGCTAACTACACCTGTCTTCAAATAGCAGACCACTTTGTTTTTCTGCAAGCAAAGAGAGATCAGAGTTTTAATTACATGTTTGTGTAAATGTTAATTCCTTGTATCACTGTTTCCACAGCTCTGAAGAGACCACTTTCCAGCTAAAGATGGCTGCTGATACCTCTGTTGATATTCTTCAAAAAGTTCTGGAGAATGAAATACTTCAGTCAACCAAGGTTGTGGAAGAACATCTGGATGCTGAAATACAGAAGCTGGACCAAATGGATGAAGATGAATTGGAACGCCTTAAACAGAGGAGGCTTGAGGCCCTGAAAAAGAGCCAGCAGCAGAAACAAGTAATTTCTGTAGTACAAACTCTTGTTGTGTAGAGTGTAACAGACTTTTTGGAAACCCTTGGGAAATTGTATATGTGAACTAAGTGTTTTGGGGTTGTTTGGTTGGTTTTGTGGATGTTTCTCTCTTTCTCTCCTTTCCGTGCTTATTAATTTTAAATTATCCAGGAAAGTAAGCGTCTGTCGATGTGTGCCATGTGCATGCTTTATGTTTTTAACAGGAGGAGAGAAGCCCCTGTGTGATTGTTACAATAAGGACAGGATAACGAGTCTCATACAGAGATTTGAGTGTGTCCGTGTTCACTGAACAATGCTATCTGAAAGCCTAAGTCTTGTAGGCAACTTAACCATATGGCTTTAGGCTCCTTCTGAAGTGTCTTTCCTCTGAAGCTTCTGGATTGTTACTTACATCATGTGATATGTGTCCTCCTGTTAAGGTATTTTGTAGAAGGGTGAAACAGGATTTTTCCTTGTTCCTAGGTTGGAATCATTTGTCACACTCCTTCTAAGCCAGTGAAATGTTGTCTTTGTATGATTGCTCATTTCCTCTTACAGGAGGGAAATTCTTCCTTGGGACCTGACACCTCATGTCAAATGAGGTGATCTTTATGCTCTCTCAGGGCTCTTTTTAGAGAATGGTTTGCACCATAGTTCTGGTAACATATGGTGTGAGACCTGAATTATAAATAGGGAAGGTGTAGGTTTCTCACCTTATTCCATCTGAGCTAACCTAAACAAGAAATTGATTGTGGTGGGGGAGAAGTGATTTGGCTGAAGGGAGATGCCTGGCTGTGATGGAGTCCTCAAAAGCTGATGCCAGACTTTGAAATGGGAATGCAGTGAAATATCATGGCATGGCTGGGGTGCTGGAGGACAGGCAGTGCCAGCAGCTTTGGTTCTGTAAACACAGAAGTAGAGAAAGTTGCACACTTATTTGCTTGTCTTCAGAAGTTCAGTTTATGCTTGATTCTAGTGTCTTCCTTTTTCAGAAGTCATAACACTTAGATGTCCTTGGATGTGAACATGTGATAGATCTCATGCAAAAACTTTTTCATGTCGTTTGGTCTTAAGTCACTGTTCTCATACACTTTGAAATGCAAATGTGAAGTAGCATACTGCTCGGTAAAAGGAGTGTGCAGTCATACTATTCCAGAATAAATCTGTGGAGAGGGGAATTAATGCATAATCTCTGTTGAGGGATAAGTGAGTTCTTGATTTGCATCATGATGACTTCGTCATATGCTCATACTTCCATGAATTTTTAATGTATACAAGATCTAGGAGATTCTTTGTTCTATCCTAATTTAGCTTACAGGATATCTTTGGTTTACTTAGAAACCTTTTTTTTCTTTCAGCTTCCTAAGACAAAACTGCAAGATTAAGAACAGTGATTTATCTAAATTTTTTCCCCCATTGGAAAATGAAGGTTTATGTCAAGTTTTGTCATACTGCACTACTTCTAATTTTTTGATTAGTCTGTACTTGTTTAAATACACTGCAATTAACTTTTAGTAAGGTAGAGGCTGTTGATTTTTTCCCTAAGTGTGTTTGTCGATATGTGGAAGATTAGCTCTTTGGAAACTGCATTTGCACAGTTAATCAGACAGTTTTTGAAGTTACCTCTAAATTTTAGCTTGTGACATTCTGTTTCTCCACCAATGTTATGACTAATGGTGCACATGTGTTTTCTGAATGATTTTCTGTGAGCCTGGTTCATGTTAAGATCCCTTCAATGTATATTTGATAGGTAAACATCATCTATTGCAGATGAGTTAGTAGGCTTTTTTTCTCACTGATTTTTTTCATGGAGTAAAAAATTAAAAGAGATTTATTTAATTCGTGTAATGACTTGACTAAGTTTAAGATGAGTTCTTTGAGTGTACTAAAAAATTTTCAAATGCCTAGAGTTTTTGTTGTATTCTTTGAACTAGTGTTGTCTTACTGACGGCTGCATTGCAGGATTTTATGTAGCTCTGTGCGTAATTTGTATTTCCAAATAAGCAAGGTGGTCTTATCTGTGTATTTTCAAAATAAAACTAAAGTGGAAGAAGTAATTTGTTTCTCCACTACTGTATGAAGTGGGTTTTCACTGCAGGCCCCCTCTTCCATTTTCTAAAAGTTGCAGAGTTTGCATAACAGGTAGACTAACAACCTCCATACTAATTACTTGCTTTTATGTTTTCCAAAAGGAGTGGCTTTCAAAAGGACATGGAGAATATAGAGAAATCCCAAGCGAGAGAGACTTTTTCCAAGAAGTCAAAGAAAGTAAAAATGTGGTTTGCCATTTCTATAGAGATACAACATTCAGGTATGGTAAATAAGCTGTGCTGAAGAAACCTTTTATTTAAAGATGTCTACAAAAACAGATGTATTTTTTGTTCTTTCAAATCCCACTCATGAACAGGCATTTTTAGAAGTATTAGCATTGCTTCATTATAAATCTCAGTCACTTTTCAAGACATTTGATTTTTTTAAATCTATTTTTTCCACTACAGTTAATCTGAACATGATTTGGCAACAATTAATACTCTGCTACATAGTTGATTAGAACATAGATGTATAGCCTCTTTGACAATATTTGAGAGACTGCTGTATTTCATTATTGATTTAGTTTGAGGCAGCCAGGTCTGTAAACGTAGACCATACAAGAGCAGCATTTCAAAAAGATGGCTTTGATTATTCCAGATAGAGATATTCCGAGTGGTTCTGGCAAACAGAAAAAAAATATAACCAAAATCATGTCTAGGCAACTTGAGAACTTAACCTTTTACTTTGAAAGGATCAGTTGCAGCTGTTTTCCCTTTGTGCCTTTGTGATTCTGTCACTTTTTTTAGAGTGTGAGACACGTAGATCTGAGAATATGTGCTGACTCAGAATAGGAACCCAAACTAAGATGTCCCACTTCCTTGGAAGAATTTTAGAAGTTCTGGGTTGTAGGCTGTTCCTCACTGGGTCTCTCTCAATGTGTTCTGTTAAAATGCAGTTGCAAAGTAGAGTAGTTTATTGAAGGAGGAGCCAGTTGTCCTGGTTTTGGTTCTTTGGTGTTTTTGTTCCCCCAAAGGTGTTATGTTTTCCCTAGCTTATAGAATATAAATTGAAATAGCCTCCATATGAGAAATTGAAAGAGATCAAGGCTGGATTTTGCAGTGAGGTATCTGTCCTACATTTCCTAAATGTTTAAAGCAGTTCTATTTGGCTAGCTTTTACTCAAGAGGGTGAAAGGCTATCACTGCAAATAAAGTAGCTTAGGATAGGTTTGGGTTCTTGTTTCTTGAATCTGCAAAGTCTGTAGGCTCAGACAGGAGGAGGGACTTTTGAGACAGTGCGTTGTAAAGTGTGTCATGCTGACAAACAGGTTGAAGCTTGCGTGTTGGGTTTACCAACTACCATATCAAGTTGCTTTCATCTTTGCCAGTCCAGCTTTTTTGTTCAGCTCTCCTCTCAACTTTAAGGGCAGTCCCATCACAGAGTTCATGCAGCTAAGCCAAACCACTTAGAGAAGACAGTCCAGAAGGCTGAGATTGCAGGATCACAAACTGTGTGATCTGACAAGTATTTTGAGCAGTTCACGTCACTGTCCCATACCTGAGAAGCAGTAATTGTTTGCTCACTCCTGTTCCATGGCAACAGAGAAGTGAAGTATTTTTGCCTTTAGCTTTACTATGCAAAGCAGTCTGTGCAAATCACTTTTTTTTCACTTACACTGAGTTACTGCATCTCAGCTGTGAAAGTAGTGACTGCAAAAATCCAAAACACTGTAACACGTTGAGAGTACTTCTCTGAAGAAATCTTCCATAGAGAAATTTTCCAGTTGACAGGCAGTGAAGCTAGAACTGGAACAATAGAAATAAATGCCATCAGTAAGTGCAGGCCTCAAGAAATGAGAGTGAGGCTTCCAGGTGTATGCAAAGTAATTAGGAAGAAATTAGAGAAAGGAATGGTATAATTGTACAGTAGAAGTGCTCCAGGCTGTTCCACAATTAGTCACTAAATCCAGCTGCCTCTGAAACATAGATTCTTTTGAAACTAAATTCTCAATTATAAAGGTCGTGTCTTAAGTATTAACATGACAGAACTAGCTCTTTATTGCTCCTTTTAAACTTTCTCTCGAATGCATATTCTTCAGCTTATTTTTTCTGACACTTTATATATTTTGGGTTAATTTTTCCACAGGTGCCAAATAATGGACAAACATTTGACTGTATTGGCAAAAAAGCACATTGAGACAAAATTCTTGAAATTAAATGCTGAAAAATCTCCTTTCTTGTGTGAGAGACTGCGCATCAAAGTAATTCCCACTCTAGCACTAATAAAAGACGGAAAAACACAAGACTACGTCGTGGGCTTTACTGACCTCGGTAACACTGATGACTTCACTACAGAAACCTTAGAATGGAGATTAGGCTGTGCAGACGTAATTAATTACAGGTAATTAAGCATTTTGTGATTCTTTTATTTTCAGATAAAGTACAAAGAGAATGAGCTTGCAGACAGGAGACTGAAAGGTTGTAACTTCAATGTGTTGTACACTAAAAAAGACGTGAGAGTTTAATCTAGTTACTTAATCTGTGTGCTTCATCAAGGGAAAGAAGAGAATCTCTTTGGCAAAGTATTGAGACATTGTAATGAGTGTTGAGTTGTCCTTTTTGTAGAGTAATAAAAATAAGCCCAGCTGTTGTCACTAGGTGTATGGAGTAGCAGTGATGCTCTGATATGGCTTCTGAGTCATTCATCTAGTGTAACCCTATAGCATCTATAGATGCTTCATGTCACAGTTGCAATGCAGTGAAGACTGAGCATTTTTAATCCACTTCAGAGAAAACTCAGCAAGTCATCCTTTAACTGCAGTCAGTATTACATACATGAATATACTTTTTTCTTCAAAAAACAGTTCTGAAAATGGAAAATAATTTGAATAAGTGTAAATAAATGGAGTAATAGTAAATTTTAATCATCATAAATACCTTGTTAAAGACTACAGAACAAAAGGCAGTAGAACATATCTGTCACCACAATACCCTAACTTCCCACGAGAATTATTTACCAAAATTCTGCTTTCCTTTCCAGTGTGGCTCAAATGTCATCTCTCTTTTTAGATTAATAGTGCTCTGTTGTTTTGAATGTCTTTAGTGCTTTTTTAATTTTAAATTTCATTACCTGAATTTATTTAAATGTCTAATGAGGTAAAATTTTGGCAAGAAGTATTGTATCTTAAAGCCAAAGAACCTACTACTCAATTTGGTTTAGTAGCTGTAGAACCTTGGGTGAAATAAAATTTATAATTTTAAAACAACTGATATTTCCCAGTTCAGTAAAAATCAAATATGCAAAGACAGCTTGGATGAATATTCTAGACAGCAACAGCCTTTTATGGAAAAAATCCTTCACTGGAATTGTATCAAGCACCACTGAATATGCTAAACATTGATACATTGGCTTATGGCATAACTTTACTTCTACTTGACTCTACTAGTACAGTGTATTTGTTCTTAGCTCCTCGTGGAGTGGGGGAATTTTGTTCTTTGTTCATTTTGGCAGACCCTGGCTTTGCAATGCAAGCCACATTTCCACACTGCTCTGAAAGTAATGTCCCACTCTCGGGAGTTCCTGAGAAGGGCATAGGCCTCCTCAGAGCTTAGAAATAGTTCTTTTCCTTCAACCTGTGGGATAGCAGATGGTAAAAGGGTATACTTTATTTAGGGGAAAAACTGTTCAGGTCAGTATATTTACCCAAAAACAGGATTCAGGTGGTCTGTTGACATATGTAATTAAATCACAATCAGTGAACTGTATATTTAGGATTAATATCAGCAAAATAGTATTAACATTTTGTAAAGAACTACAAATTTCTAAACATCCCTTTATAGCTAATCCCAGAAGGTTGTAATTGTTGTAATTGCTCATTCGCTCACTGATACTTGGATGCAAATCCCTCTCAAGTCATGTAAGCAAAGGCAGGGCACACCCTGTTACGAGCAGCCAGAGGGGATTCCCCTTCTTGTGCAACCCTGCTGGAAGAGAAGCAGGTGCTCCAGCTTTACGTGAAAACCTGCTGTTCCCAACAGGGAGCACGGTTCCGTTCCCATGGATGCACATGCTGGTGAGAGAGCCCCTGCAGGATCATGGGGGCACTCTGAGGTGTGAGTTCCCCACAGTCCTGTAGAAAATGTGCAGTCCTGTGGGGAAACTGCTCTGTCTGGCCTAGGCAGAGATAGCACAAGGTGACTTCTGGCAAACCCCAGTTCTGA
>VYZR01001380.1:24463-35970 GCA_013400675.1 Oxylabes madagascariensis | reverse complement strand
CGTGATAGTCTAGTCTGAGATACCACAATGAGATATCAGGATTGTACATGGAGAATGATTGCCTAACTTTGTTGTAATCTTTGGGAAGGTTTCAGTAGGAGTTCTATATTTAAAACTCACCTTAATCCTTCTACTAAAGCTCCTGTAACAATGCCTGGTTTTGAGCATATTAATTAGTATCTGGCCAAAACAGCATTTCCTACCTGCCACATCAGTCGCAAAAGAGCAATGGGAACAGATGGATTTGTGATGCATTAAATAATTAAGAGAAAGCTACCAGAAGAAAATCTTGGCCTTCCTAACCTCCATGCATGCTGGGCAGAGTCTAGGGAGGCGAAAAATTTGGCAAACGGAACAGGATTGAAGGGCACTGGCCTCTCAGACTGTCTTTCCTTCTCCAAGTGACTCAGATGTTTTAGATACGTGAAAAGTGTCTTGGCTGCAAAGTGCAAATCTTTCAGAGCCCTTCGGTGTGTCCCCATTAACTTCAGTTGCTGAGAGACCAGTTTCTTCCTCCTAATTTCTGCTGCAATCTCCTGGCTCCCCACATCTTAAACTCAGACCCAGACTCTGCNAAAGCCATCAAGTGACCTGCCTCAGAGGAAGGACAGCTGAATACAGGTGAGTCTGAATTCACTCACAGAATATTTATTTAGAACCAGAAGCCTTTATTTGCTTTGATTTAGCATTTTGCCAATATTGTGATTGCTATGCTGTTTCTATATAAGGCCTGTGAGGTTTTTGTGATGAGAGTGAAAAAAATTCCCGCATGCGGAAATAGCTACATGCCGTAGCTTTCAATAGGGGCCCAGATGGATTTGCCATTGAATTCATAGGTGTTGGGTCAAGCTGTATTGGTCTGGGCTTGTGAATATTTAGCCTTAGTGCTAAGGCTCAAACGGAGCTACCGAGTGTACCCTGATCTGGCTCTGGGCATTGCTGGCCCGAATAAGCTCAGTCAGGACAAGGGAGTCTTTCCAATGATACTGGTGGATTATTTGTGTTTCTGCATCCAGATAATCTGGTTTGCAGTAGAAATGCAGGCTAGACAAATGGTCACATGCTATTAAAACTGATAATGTATTTTCAAGTGTTAACAGGATTAGTATTAATTGCCTACAAGACTCATGGTGTGTTTTGTGTTTGAAATCTTCTTAGGATAAAAACCAAAACATTTGTAAGCTGTAAAAGCTGCTGAGTTTAAATGTGTTCATCAGCGAGGCAAATACAATCAATTTTCTTTGCATTTGATAGCTATCATCTGATGACATTTTTAAATTTTATTAATAGGCACAACAGATGTATTTATTAATAAACAGGCTATTTGCCTATATCACACAGAGAAGTATTATTTCACCAAATAAATCTTGGAGTTGTCTTGCATGCTCTTAGCAGACTGTAAAGGGTCATAGTTCTTGATTTTTGAAAACAAGTTTTTTCCAAAAGCCAAGGAAAAATCCTTTTTGAACAGAGAGGCAGGGGTTGTGTGCACTTTACAGCACATTAGACTTCAAACACCTATAAAATTAAAGCAAAGCTAGTGGATCTGCTCATCATAAAGACACACTATGGACCTTCAGGAGAGGCCATGTGAGCAAGCCATGACAATTGACAGGGCCTAAAAAGGCCCCTGCTAGTCCGGGCTGTCAACAGGAACCTCCCTGATCTCAATCTCCTCAACCGGGAAAAAGTCCCTCTGTTGCCCAACCCCTCTTCAGCTGATGCCATCCCTGTCTGGTGCCTCAGGGTGGAAGCTTTTGGCATGCCAACTTTTCTAGAGTGCTGTTGAAAATCAGGAGTAATTTCTTCATGTTTTGCAAACCACTATGTTTCCAGGTCTCCCGGGACAGCTGAGGAGAGCCATCACCATGATCCCCGCACTGCTGTTGCTGGGTCTTTCAGCCCTTGTTGGTGAGACGGGTTTGGGTTGCTGTCAAAAGCACACTGGGAATGGTTTGCAGAGGGACCTTGGAGAGGAAGTGTGCAGTCAGGCCTGAGGCTCCCCTTCTGCATGGCTCTGTAAGATCCTGTGTGGCTGAAGGTCCTCAGCTGCTATATGAGGCTGCTTGCTGCCCACATGTGTCTTTAAACCAGCTCATCTGGAGGAAGGGACTGAAACCAAGGGAGTCACAGACATGTCTCCTCTTGGTTTTCCCAGCTAACCTTATCCAATCTCCCTGCCTTCTCAGAAATGGTCTCACAAAAGTGGCAATCTCTTTGATGGAGGGTATTTGTTCCTCAGTTACTGAGGAAACAGGGTAATTTTCCCAGGCTAAGGCAAGCATTCCCTGAATTAATTTCTCACCAAGTTTTTGGGGGACACAGGGGACAATCCCAGCCAGGGTGCTCAGCTACCGCCAGCCATCATCTGAGTGGTTCCAAACACTGGGGGGCATTGAATGGGAACAGCCCTCTGAAATAAATGCAGAGGCTGTGGTTCTCCTCTCCCACACCAGCCTTTAGACCTAATGGGGCAGGTGCATGCTCATCTAAATGGTCATTAGATCCATTTGCTTCAATATTCAATTAGAAAGAACCAATTTCTGTTCTCTACCTTTCTTTGATAACATTATTGATGGAGAGCAATGGCAACTTTACAAGCAGGGCCAACACAAGGGAATGTGGATTGCAGGTCTGGACTCCCTCATGCTTGACTTGTATGCAGCTGCAGGACTTGAACAATACTGCTCTGAGATCTTATGTGTTCAAACACCTCCGTTTAATATTTCAGCTCCATCCGTGAGTTACAGTTGCTATGGTGATATAAGTACTCTTCAAGCCCCCACAATTTCCTGTACACCTGCAAGAGCCCCTGACTGTGGTATGTATCATTCATTGCTTGATTTGTCAACTTGTTTGTATCTGACAGAGAGATGCCTTACGTTCTGTTGTTGCCAAATCAAACGCAGTGCAGCTATTCAATCAGCCAAAAGGGAGAAAGTGACACTTCCTCTCCCAAAATAGCAGGTGAAGCCTCCAGACCTGATGGGAAGTGGAAGGCCAAACTTCATGTCCCATAGTTAGGATCTTCGGCCTCAAAGCAAAGGGAACTAGCACCACCCCTTTTCAGATAACTTCTTCATCAGCCAGGACTTTAGCATCCGCCTCCTCACAAAGCCCCAGGGCTTGTCTGCTCCAAGGCTAAGATACACAGACCCAGGTCCTGAGTGCTGGCATGTTGGCTGAGCTGGCCAGTGCTGATCTGCCAGAGA
Source organism: Oxylabes madagascariensis (assembly GCA_013400675.1). Taxonomy (NCBI): domain Eukaryota; kingdom Metazoa; phylum Chordata; class Aves; order Passeriformes; family Timaliidae; genus Oxylabes; species Oxylabes madagascariensis. The sequence continues at coordinate 32,758 of VYZR01001380.1, read as the reverse complement.
CATGCTCTACAGGAGGAAAGGCACAGGTGTGTAGCCATCCTACCTCTGGCTGACTCATTTTTGGTAACTCCTTCACATTTCTCTCTTTCTTTCCTCTGGTTACTGCCTGGTGTCTTCACACGGCTGACTATGTCACATTCATACTGCTGATATCTCCAGGGATTTTGCCATGTTCCTCGGATGTAGGCTCTTCCAGGGCAGACACCTGACTGCCAGTGTTCAAGCATAGATCTGAACCTGCTTGCTTGTTTCCAAACTGTTCCAAATTTGCTTTTAAAAAAGCCCTCACTCTCCAGAAATAGAACATAGATGTTACTGCAGTGTGGCCAGTCTGTAGTAACATACCCCTCAATTTTTTCAAAATCGTTTTGAAACTTCACTTTTCTGACTCCAGAGGTGCAGGAGAAGAAGAGGACCATGCATTCCACCTCCTAAGAAGCCTCCTGTTCCCCTGGTCATTCTTGGGTAGTGGAACAGCAGCTCCCTGGCCTTGGTCAGAGCCAATAGAGTTGTACTTGTCCCACTGCCCAACTTGATGTAGATGCGATTTCTTAAAAACTTGAGTTACTCCTTTGACCCACCTGCTCAAGAGGGAAACAAGGGGTTTGGACAGGGCTGTGTGTAAATCTGCCTTTTCCTACTGCAGGATATGCCATGATACGGAGGACTGCTGAGGCAGACCTCGTACGCCTGAGACGATACGAGATCCCGATTAAGAGAGTAGCCAGAAACCTGTGCTTGGACCCAGCGCTCATCGGTGCCATCATGTCTCAGGAGAGCCGTGTTGGCCTGCTCCTGGACAACGGCTGGGACCGGGGACGCCAGAAGTACGGCCTCATGCAGGTACTCCAGGGTGATCAGCGTGAGCAACAGCACAGTAATGTAGTGCATACCCCAGGACTTTGTCTTGACAAATGACTGCTCCGTGTTTGAAAGAGCACTTTATTGCAATCCCTCTGCATCAAAGGCTGTGCTTAGGTGTTGTCCTGAATAGGGTCACTTCAATGAGTCAAAGCCTGGGAATGCAATGAAGAGGGGGTGGCATTCAAAGGGGAACCCATTTTCTTGCTTGTCTTTCCTAGATCAGCAGGCAGCAACTGCAACCTTATGTGGTGTGGGATAGTGAAGAACACATAAATCAGTGCTCAAATATCCTGGTTCTCTCCATTAATGAAGTACGGGCAAGACATCCTACCTGGACCTGGGACCGGCAGCTGAGAGGTACGGAACGGGCTTTGTACTAGGAAGGGACAGACTGACTGATGGGAGTGCTGTGTGCTTGTTGGTCATACTTTTAAGGGAAGAAGAGCATCAGTCTGGCAGATTTTACAGCATCTCTTACAAAAAAACCCACAAAAGCCCCCAAACAAACAAAAGAAACCCTCAAAGCCCCGAAAAAACAACCAGAACCAGAGTTTTCTGGTTTAACAGAAGCAGTACCAGACCAGCAGACTGGCAATGAGAAATGGCTGTTAGGTGGATAAATAAGATAGAAAGCAACTAAACGAAAGTCACTGGAGAATGCAGAAACTGAGGCATCACAACAGAACAGGATTATTGTGGAAACTTGTTAAGCTGCGTCCAGGAAGATTGTGATTCAGGTTTCCTTGTAGTCCGTGCTATCTGTGTGCTGGTTTGTTCACCCTATGGTATTTCTTACTCTCCCTTGCTCTGCTACTGCCCTTCCTTTGCTCTGATTACACCCTTTTCTGGTAACAGTGTTCCATTTCCACCTGCATTTGGAGAGAGTCATGGGCTCCTTCACTATAGCAATAAAGATTTTACAAAATCAGTCACTTTTCAACAATAATGCATAATTGGCACTTTGTCAAGCAGTTCTTGTTTGGTGAGATGCATGGCGTTTTTTGCCACACATTTTTTCTTTTAAATCTCTATTTCTTACTTACAAACCCATAACAACCCCTTCTTAACTCTTTCCAGGGGGACTCTGCACCTACCATGCAAAAATGGGCAACTTTCAGGTCTACGAGGCGGACCCATGCAGCAGAGACTACGACTATGCCAACAGCGTGATTAGGCGAGCTCAGTACTTTAAGAGAAATGGGTTCTAAGTCGTAAACCCACAAAACCACCGAGCCTCCCCTCTGCAGACCAGCCCAGCAGTGATCACAGTACCCAGAGCAGTTCCTCAGCTCTCCTGGCAGGACCAAGGCTGGTGGCATTGCCAATGCCGCCTTGCTCGCTCCAGCAAATCCCAGCCCCCTGCTCGCTGAGGGATGAGCTCAGCACTGCCTTCTAGGAGACCCCCAGGGATGAGATCCCACAAGTTTGGGGCCTTTGAAAGGCAGATGGGGACAGACCAGCAATGTTTAAATTTTGAGTGAGAAAGGTGACTCTTCCTGTTCAAAGCTGTACCCTGGGGCTGTTTGTGCATAACCCAGACATGGACACAAACAGCTCTCCCTGGGCATCAGCTGTGTTCCTCCCACCTGGATCCACCTCCTTCCCTCCCCATGGCCAGTGCAGGGGATGAATATCCTGCTTCCCTTCCCTTGGTGCTGCTGGATAAGGAGCAATGAAGAGACTTCTCAGTGAGCCTTTGGTCTCTGCAGTAGCTGAGTGTTCCTGTAGCCGGCCTTGAGGGGGACAACACTAAAAACATGCTTTGGTTGGTCTCCTGAGTCCACAGCCACGGTGCAACTGGAGACCTCATCAGGGCATCTATATGGAAAATACTGCAAGTGCCACAGCAGGCAAAATGCCTTTCCATCAGAGAGCAGCCCTTGGAGCAGGAGTCAGCCCCATATGTACCCATGCTGGGAGCTATATCACAGCAATAATTTTGGTAAAAAACCCCACAGCCTTTCCTGCTTTAGCTTTGGCACATTTATGCTGAATTTTCTCCAAATTTAAAAGCATTTCAGCATCTGTCCCTCTGCCAGAAATCCCAGTTTCTAATAGAAGTGAATGAGCTCTGGTCTGTTTGAAAGTGGATGGGTCTCTCGGTGCCCATTTATTAATTAGAGAACAATAATGAGAATAAGATAGAAATAAAGATAAATGTTAAATTCCAATGTTTATTTTTTTCAGTTTCATGGGGCTCAGTGGGTAGCAATCTACAAGTTGAGTAAATAACCCCATTCAGTGCTCTTGGAAGGGGTCTAAAACTCAGTTTGAGAACAGGGAGAGAACAATGGTGCTGCAGACTGGATAAGTTAGAAGAGCTGGGCCTGAGCCTGGCTGCTGACCCAAACTTATGAACATGGTAACAGGAATGTTCACATTTAGCCTTTCAAATTACCATTTTGGAGGTGTCAGCGTACTTTTCTTCCAGCTGCCACCATTGCTGATGCAGAAGTGATGTGCCCAGCAGTCCTTGCCTGGCAGCAAGGGGCAGGGCTGTGCATGTGCCTGGGCTGCCAGGCAGCATCAGCACAGGCAGCATGAGTGCTGGATTGGAGACAGCTTTTGCAAGCAGAGCAATTTTAACCTTGTGTCCCTTGTATTGCCAGTCATTCATCTGCTTACCATCATGGCAAGGACTCTGCATGATTAGCATGTCTTACAAGCAAACAAATTTTATCACCTCTGGAGACCAGAGGGAACCCTAGGTTGTCTGAAATGTCACTGATTTTTTTTTTAAGACTACCATAAACAGTTCAGTGTTGAGCAACCACAGATATTGAGCTATATTTTATTTAGTCTTTTGTGAATTCCGCACTATATTAGTATAATTTTACTAAAATCATTACTTTGTAATACAAACTTACAAAATGTATCACGTGGTTGTCTACTTGACATAACTCATGTAAAATTCATAGGATGAAGCCTTTGCTGCATTATGTTATGTAAACCTCTGTGTTACAGGAACTTCTTATGTAAAGCCTATGAATGAATTTTTGGTAGACCAGTATAAACTTCAGATGGGGCAGGGAATCTCATTGTTGCCTATGTGTACAAAGCTGGGGGTTGAGTTCCAAGGGTGAACAACAGTGGAGCTTTCTTTGGTTGCCTTCATGTCATCCTCAGTCGGTGCCAGCAAGCTCCTTGTCACCACTACTGGTGCTGCCAACCCTGCAGATCTCTGAGCTCCTCAGAAGTCCAATTTGTGTAAGTGTTACCTATGAAGCTGCTGCTTCATGTTGTGGTAGCAACACCCAAGGGCCTGCAGACCTGCCTGCTGAGTTATGCAGCATCACCACAAAGGATTATTTATATTTTAAAGTCTATTTAAAATTCCAAGTTATGGAAATTTCATATTTTGTTCCATATGTTGTTTTAGGGCATCAGCACTTTGCAGCGAATAGAGAAAATCTCTGCAGAAAATGAGTTAAAGCTTGATATGCTGGTAGAAAGGAATAAATAATTAAGGAATGTTTAACAGTAGCATGCCGCTTTAAGATTTGAGCAAAAGGTTTCCTGACAAATAATGAGTTCAGATTGTTGTTCCCTTCTGATCTTTTTCTGGTCACCTTTGTCCATGTTACTGGAAGTTCCTTTTCTGCCTGATGTAGACAGAGAAACATCAGTCGCACTCTTGGTCACCCTTTTGACCCATGGCCTATTGAAAAAATAAACAAAAACAAAACCAAAAACAACAGACATCTTGTAAAGCAAATGATCTAATATCAAGTAACATATCAGAAACAGCAGAAGCACTGGCAAGGAAAGAGAAAAACCAAATCAGAGGGGAAAGAAAAGTCCAGGGAATCAAAGACCAAGACACCTGCCTGAAACATTCAGGAAGGTGCAAGAGTACAGGATTGAATGGTTCCTTCAAGAGATCCTGTGGGACAACAAAGCAACAAGAAACTGTCAGGAGGGTTCTGGCAGCCTGGCTTGGCAGGGAAAAACCATCTCAGATCAACTAAAATCTCTATCTAACTGGGTAAGTGGCCAACAGAGAAGCCATGGTTGTGCCATATCATGAGGTCGATAACACTTTCAGCAGAAATATGAAGTGCCCTTGTATGTGAAGGGCTTTAAAATAAGTACAAAAAGCACTGGTTATCAGCAGCTTCTGGCCAAACTGGTGAGACCTCCCAGTGGAGCTACACAAGTCTGTCCTACACCAGTTTCTCTGAAATTTGTGGTCAGAAAATGAATGGAGAATGTGAGCTATCAAACCATGGGCTACATGGAAAGGGAACATGAGCACTTCCACTGTGGTTAGAAACTGTGAAAACCAGTCAGGAACCAAAGCACAGAAATCAATTAAACACAGGTGCAAACACTAGATGAGGTCAAGAAGTGGTGTAGCGAGTGGGCAACCATCCCACAGAAAGGGCTGGGGATTCTAGTGGGAAGCAAAGAAGTTGATGCCAGAGACAGGAGAAATCAAAAAAAAGGAATATCTCATTTGGGGAGTTATGTTTGTTACAGCATTGTGCGTGAAGCACCTGGGTTAATTCTTCTCTCAGCCATTCAGCTGTCAGTCAGTGAGGCTTGGCAACAGCGTTTGAGCCTGTTGCACCAACAAAAATATGCTCAGGACATTCACAACCCTGATGAAAAGCACAGCCTGTGGAAATAAGGAATTAGGTGGGGGGTTTTTTTCCCCTAAAAAAAAAAAAAAAGAAAGCACACAGTTACGATTTTTNCACTTTCCACTAGACCAGGTTGCTCAGGGCTCCATCCAACCTGGCCTTGAACACTTCCAAGGATGAGGCATCCACAACTCCTCTGGACAACTTATTCCAGTGCCTCGCCACACTCACAGTAAAGAATTTCTTCCTAATATCTAACCCAAATCTTCTCTCTTTGCAGTCATGTTTTGCAGAGAGGGGAAATGCAATAGGTGTTGTTTAAGGACCTTTCCAGACTAACACTGCTGAATGAGAATCAGCAGTCAGCAAATGAAAAACAAAAAGCAGACAGGGAAGAAAACCTTCTCTGTTGGGGTCCTGTGATTTGGTTTTACAACTGATGTTACTACTGGGAAATCTATTGAAATGTGCTTCCTACAATAAAGAGAAATGTGAGGTGGAGTCTTCCTCTCTCACCAGCTTGTTAAGCTGTAGGTGGCAGGGGCTGGTCCCTCTGTGGCTCAGGCAGGGATCTGCCTGGAGTCAGGTGCTGCAATGACTGACTTTCATAGAAACCAGGCAGAGGGACCAATTAAACAACCTCTTTCAGCAGTAACTGAAGCAGCAGGAAAACACTGTCAAAACCAAGTCCCTGTCAGAGCCCTAGGCCACGTGGGAGAACAGTTTGTTCTGATGGCTGATTCTGAATGCTGCAGCTGGATCTATTTGAACTACATGTCCACGTCTCTCTCTCTGAGACATGCAGAAAACAAAGGGAAACACCAGCACATCAATGCAGTGCTGAGTAATTGTGTTTGTTCTGCTTTGTTACTCATTGCAAAACTGGGCTGGGATTTCCTAGCCAGCAACTTGTCCCCAGGACAGTGCCTCTTATATTGCCCAGGATGGGCACCAGCCCATGGTCCCAGGGACCCCTATGGAGCTGGTGCTGCAGCTGGGGGTAACTGTTTCTAATGCTTGCCTCAGTTTATTTAATTGCCTCCCTTGAAACTGAATACTCTCGTAGTGGATGCACAGGGCCTGCTTTTTCCCATTTCAGGGTTAAAAGAGATCACATTGGAGGATTACAACCTCAGAGCAGTTTCCCATCAACATCCCTCAAACAAAATCCTTATGCCTCTCTCTAGCATTTGTTTCTGTGGGTTCCTCAATCAGCTTGTCCTAGAAGCAGGGATTTATTGCAACCAAAAATTCTGCTTCTGCACCTCATCCTGATGAGGCACTGATCCAGCCAGTATGCATGCTCCCACTTGTGCCACCATCCCACTTACTGCTCATGCCACCATCCCACATTTACTGCTCCTCTGGCCTCACTGACCGCTGTTACAGAACTGAAAAAGGATAGTACAGTCCTACTACAACTTTTTTATCGGTAGCAACTGGGATTTCCACCCACAGCTTTTTAGGGTGCTTCTCTTTTCCTGTAATATTTTTATGCTGTAACATTTTTATCCTTCACATACAGCATCACTCCTCCACCTCTATGTCCTACTTAGTCATTCTGGTAAGGCTGGCAGTGCTGTGTATCTCATCGGTTTTCTAGCCTCCACCGAGTCTCTGAGACACCTTCTGTCTCAGCGTTGTCATTTGGTCCAGGTATTTGGGTTCTGGCTTGATTTTGAAGTCTCTAGCAACTCTACAAAAACACTTGTTTGTTATTGCTTCGTTGCTTAACGCTGCAATTGCCAAATCTTTGCCACTGTGTTCTGTCTATTTTGTCTTTCTCATGTATTGTGTTTATTTCCTCAAGTTTTTTTCAGAGGTAAACTGAACATCAGCTTATCCACCTTGCAGATCACAGGAGTTCAAACTAAATACTCCTCTATACTCGTCAGCTTTCCCCTGCTTCTAGTGGAAACGCTCCTCTAAAAGCTCTTCAATTTCCAGTGACAGGGGTTGTCTACACCTCAGGTGCAGACTGCCCCCTCTATGTTGCACCTCTCATCCGTATTTTGCCAGTTCCTCACATGCCTCAGCCATCTACAAATCCCTGCATTTCCCCATGAGGCCATCTTGAGCCTTAGGACACAGACCTTCTCCTAGCATCCAGAGCACCATGCCTTCCTAACACAGGCTCGGTAACCTCCCACAGCTTAAATGGGCTTGATTGCCATGGGAAGCTTGTGTCATCCTAGTTTCTCCCCTGAAAACATAACTAGGATCACTCATTTCTTACCCACCCCTTAATAAGCTAATTAGCAATTAGGAGAAATGTTCAAGAGCATGAAAAAACCCACGCAGTGAGGATGTGGCTGACCTGAGACTCTACTGCTGCAGTCCTCTGTCTTCCACAATTTCCACTCAATTTCCAAGAACTGGAAAGGTTTCTCGTTCCAAAGCAGGCAAGGCAAAATTTGACTCATTTCTGTCCTTTAAATGAGGTTTTATTTTATGAATTCCCTGCTTATTCAGACACCCCATTAGCTGATTCAGATAAAGAAACTAACAAAGTTTTCAAAGGGGTTTAGGTGTGTGCATGGTTACAGAAATCAGAATTATAGATTTCTGTCATAACAATAAAAATTCTGGCAGCATATTTTTTGTACCTTTCCTCTAGAAATGAAGACAAACTCTAAAAAGGCACAGCTGCATGCCTGAGCCATAAATGCCATATAGAGGACCAGATTGTCCCACAGATATTTGCCCTGAACCACTTAATTGCCAGAGGCAATTCTTCCTTCCTGCCAGACACAGGAGAGAAGAGTGAGGAGTAGCTGGTACTAGATCTAGTCCAGTGCCCTGCAGTGTGGCTTCTGGGGAAACCAAATTGTCCCTCCCCTGTGACTCT
>VYZR01001380.1:9947-21885 GCA_013400675.1 Oxylabes madagascariensis | reverse complement strand
TGAGTTGAGAATGTGGGGACACATCCTGCAGCAAACATGTCAGGTCTGTGATCTTTATCTAATATTCTTGTAAATGATTCACTGTACCAAAGTCTGCTTTCCATTAGGTGTTAGCGTTGTTCCTCTCAGTTGATGTTTGTGTGTTTTCCCTCCTGCAATGGTGTGTTAAGACAACAGGTAAATGCAAATAAACTGCAAGTCAAACAATCTGCAGGTCAGATAAATTGTAATGAGTGTAATTGAAGGATGTTTCTCTTCGATTTGTAGCTATGGAAAAGCAAGCTGGAGCCAGAAAATAGTGTAGGATTTCAATTGACTCTCATATTTTTTTACTTTTTTTTTTTTAATTTGGAATAGAAAACCTGCCTTTTTGAGATGCCTTCCTCCACCGGTCATGCAGGCAACCCAAGTCACAAGCTTAGACCAAGACACCTAAGTTTTGGGTAATCAGGTGAGATAAACTGGGCACAAAGCACCAGTTCAGCACACAAGGTACACGTGAGCTAGCATGACCAAGAGGTAATCCCCTCCAGAGTAGGCTATACACACCATGATTGCATCTGCTAGCACAAACACCTGCACTAGGATCAAAAGGATGCCAAGGGTTTCAGTCATGGATCTGAAAGCATTTTAACAGCATGAGTCACATTGCATTGGCCTGATATCTGGTTGTAAATACTGCTCTGTGCTGGTTTCAGCTGAACCCAGCACGTGCTCTTACGCTGTTTAGAGCGTTATGGGAATATACTGAATGTTGACACAACTGGAGCTTTGGAGGCAACTGTGAAACCAGATGGTCTGAGCTGTGTAGGTAGGCACTAATTCAGTTGTTCATTCTCCCCTCACACCCATGAACAAGCTCATCCCTTATTATGGATCCTGGTCTCTGATTGTCAGTTATTGCCAAGCAAGTAGATTTTTTCACAATCAACAAAGATCCTACATAAGTTTATGCTGGGAATACAGTTGCCTTTGAGATGACATATAAGACCATCACAGAAAAAATGGAAGTCTGCTGGGTGCATCCAACCCCTGAACCTACTTTTCTCTCTCAGTTGAGAGTTTCCCACAAAACCTGAACTTCCGAACATTTCTCCACTATAGTCCTATATTAAAAGGGATGAAATCTGGGACTAATCCACCCAAAGACTTAGATTTAAAACAAGACTCACGTCACTCTCAATCTACTTGGTAGAGAACTGCCCTCTGAATCTGAAGAAAAAAGTCTTTTATATCATCTATGTATTGATTTCTAAGGCACCCTTCAGTAAAATTACTCAATTCTATCTTCGTTTTGCTCTAAACAGATTCAGAAGGATTCATGTCAGCTCAGCCATAATGACCTTTAGAAAAACTGGGTTTGGATTCTAAAAATGAAAGGAAAGTCATGCATGTCATATTGTTCCTGCCTCAGAGAGGATAGCAGAAGAAGAACATGGAGAAATACCATGCCAAGATGGAAAAAGCTGGCAATGGTGAGGGTCTTGCTCCAGCTGTGATTGATTGCTGGTATTACCTTTCAAGAGTCACATGCTGGGACAGTGCTGAAGGATGGCCTGGGTGACCACGGGAATGCATCTGGCCTAATGCAGGTGTGGTCAACCTCCTTAAAAACACAAATCTCCTCCTTCCTTTGAAGTAGAGCCAGAAGAGTGGCAGGGGCCCTGCTGAAAGGCAACCACTCTAAAGCTTTTCAGACAACTCTTTGGCCAGGCTAAGGCCAATGCCAACCAGGCTAAAGCCAATGCTGGCCAGGCTGTCAGCTCGCAGCACCAGGGAAGGACCTGGGTGAGTATCAGTGCATGAGCAGTCTGCTTTTACACTGTGAAAGTGATGATTCCTTCCCAGCACTCCCTTGGGACTGAAGAGAGTAATTGTTCCTATTTCACATTTAGATAATAAGTTTTGTTTCAAAAAGCATCTTTTTAAACTGAGCACACTGTAGGCTGTAGCTACACACCATCAGGTTAATTACACGTTATGCACGACAGGGGCCTAGCTAGTAGGGGATCTTGCTTCATTATTCATGCCTACTTTTGAGCCCAGCTTGTTTGCCAAGTTGCATCGTATCTGTAAAATCCCCAAACATTAGCTGTATGCATGGGATTTGCTTTTGTAACAGTTCCAGCCCTCTCAGACTTGTGCTTTACTACTTCATGGATTAAGGGGAGATCCTTGTAGGAAATGGATTTTCCCATCCTTGATTCTGCTGGGGAGGAGAGGACCAGTCACCTAGTACCTGGAAACACTGTGAAACAGCAGTAATCCTGCTTTCTGCATACTGACACCTTTACAACAGCAGCTGTGCTGTTTCTTTAAGGCTCTGACAGACAAGGAAGGGCCACATTCCTCTTCAGTGCCCAAATGTCTGCCCTTCACACATCTGCTGGCTTTGCCTGTGCCATGAGAAGTGTTTCTGTCCTCTCCATACAGTCACAAAAGAGGTAAATCCTGAGATTAAGGACCAAAATGAACACAGGCAGCCTGTAAGCAACAAAAAGCTGTGGATAAATAGGGGATAATACTTCTGGTGCGGTGATGTTGCTGCCTCACTTTCAGGCTGGCTAACAGTACTGTAAGATTGGTGCGCCACGGGACACTGAAGAGCACTTAGAACAAGACACAGAGATTTTATACAGGATGATAAATCCAGAAAAAATCCCCAGCTTGGACAAAGGAACAACACCTCAGAGGTTGATTTTTGTCAGCTTTGAAACCCTTCACATGTATAAAGTCAAGCATGATAATGCTGTACGCACTGCAGAAAACCAAACACATCCCAGTCCCTATGTTCATGAGGCATAATATTCCTTACTATGCACTAAAAGGAATAGAGTAACAAGATTTGGTTAGCCTTCTAGCAGTTTTTTTGTTTAAAACATAGCAAATACCATGATCTTTTTCAGTTGCAAGGAGCAAAGGTGGGCTCTCCCCCTCCTCTCTCCAGTCCATTTGTTTTGTGGTTCTATATCCACCTACAAAAAACAACCTAACCTGGTTGCCTATCCTGGCAACTCTGAGGTATTATTTACTGATGAAGTAGCACCTCTGTTTACGTGTTTCTTTCACCCTCATTCCAGGTGGGATCTCAGCCTATAATGCAGGAGTTAACACTGTCCAGACCTATGACAAAATGGATCTTGGCAAAACACACAACTATGTCAATGACATGGATGTGAGAGCCAGGTTTTATAAGAGAAATGGATATTGAGATCTCTGAGTAATGACTAGATTTGACGCCCTGGTTGCATACTTTGCCTAATTAAAAACATTCTAGATTTATGCCCCCCCAGAAACAGGAAGAATGGGTGAGGACAACGAAGCCACGAACAAGTACAAACTTGCAATGGGTTTTCTTCCAGGTAAGGCTACAAAAGTAACTTAAAAGGTACACTACTAATAGTCCAAAATGTAACTTCAACCTTTTGCCTTTTATTTTTCATCTTCATGAGAATATTCAGAATTTTCAACTGTGTCTGCAGTTTCTCAAGCAGCAGATTAATGCTGCAAGGAAGTTGCAACACTACTTAACAAGATTTTATCCACCTTACATTTTATCTGTCACTACATGTGTCTAACACCTGTACAGAATAGCAGCACCAGCTGTTGAGAGAGGTTGAGCTGTCCTTGTCAGAGGCTTTCAAGACCCAACTGGACAAAGCACTGAACAACTCACCTGACCTCAGTGCTGGCCCTGTGTTGAGCAGGAGGTCGGACTAGAGACCAAAAACGTACCTTCCAACCTGAATTTTGCAATCATCTTAAGTCAGTCTGTTTGTTCCCTACACAAAAAGGCAACATCTCTTATCTGTGCTTCACAAAGATCTACGTGGAGCATTACAAAGGTCCATTACTGAAAGAGTGTGGACACACTGTGTTTGTGCACCCTGCTGGTTGAAGTTTTTGGCTTGAGAGCCAATCTTTAGAGAATGTATGCTCACACAGAGAAGGTTTGGGATAGCAGACTAACTGTACCAGAGTGGGGGCCCTTGGGGGAACTATCATTTCATAAACACCCAACGTACACATATATTAAAAAGTTTGAAAAAATACAATTTTCTTTTTCATTGGAACTGTCAGCTTGTCAATTAAACATCTCTGTAAACATCTCTTGTAGCTGAATCTTACTCAAAAATAACAGGTACTATGTATTTTCCCTTCTCTCTATGTGGGAGGCTGCTATTAGTTCCACTTCAGCTTTGATAGTTTATCAGACACTTTTTAAGCTGTGAATGGTACCAAGCCTTTCCACTAACACAGTCCCTCCGAGGTAGCCCGCAGCACTTTTGTAGGCTTTGTAGGCCAGAGATCCATACGCATATCCATAGGCAGAGCGTGGGATGGAGCTGGCAGAGCCCTCTGCTGGAAGCTCCCCAGGCTGCAGTGCTGCGGACACGAATCCCGAACGTGCCTGGCGAGGCTGAGCAAGCCTCGCTCGGGTGCTCTGGGATACCGATCCAGGCACAAGCCTTATTATTTGCTATCCACCAGCAGTAAGATCCATTTGCCTAATTTTTTGTGTCCTAGTACTTGCACCGCCCTGTGCCTTGGATGCACTACAAGTCCTTCAAAAGGGCTCAAATTCCAGCTTGTACCTCCCTGTGGGAATACGATCAACACACCTCGCAGAGACTGCAGTTATAACACACTGCAGCACAAGATGCTGTGCAGATGCTGGAAGAAAGGAGGGAGGTGAGAAAAGCAACATTAATTTATCTGAAAAATGATTAATTTATCTAAAAAGTGATTGATTTATCACTTTTCCCATGCTATTTTATTTCAGCCCAAAACCTCTTTTCTGCCTTCAGCCTAGCCATAGGGGCCATTACACTCCTCAATGCCACTAACCACAGCCTATCCTTTTCTCCCTGCACCGTGCCTCCAGCTTTTACGTCCCTGTACTGATGTATCTCTTCCTTTGAACTCCTACAGGTGTTTACTCTTCCCTGTGAGCAGGCAGAAAGGATAAACACTAATTTTCAGAGACTGCATCCCTCTGATGTTCTCGCAACATACAGTCATTAATACTAACTCCTTTCAGTGTGTCTAATGTGGGAGAGGTTCACAGCGTGTTGAATTACAGAATTTATCCTGGCTGGAATGCAAACTACTTTATCATTTGATACAGCAGCAGCTTGCTAACTTTGGCCACAGTTCTTAAAACTGTAAATAAAACTACACACACAGTAGTATTTAATAAGCTTGTAGCCCATAATTCTAACTCACATCAGAGGTTTGCTTCAGAGTCTCTACATTTCTAACATCTGCCATTTCAGAAAAGGAAAAGCATTAACTTTCACATAGACTGCAGCTCTTAGGCTATTATTACTGAACACTTAGGATCAGGAGATACATATGAAGACAGCAGGTTTCCTGAAATTAGACAACCAACCAAGAGGTGAGTAACACTTGTCAGTCCCAAATGGAGAGTTCACATGCTTTGTAAGCTACAGAATAAGCCAGATGACAGACTGTTTGCTAGGGAACAAGCGTGAGATCTGGATAACCACGGTAAATCACTCTCTGTGGACGGCCAGTCAATTCTCATGTGACTACCAAACACAAGGCTTTTCAATTCCAATTCCAATTCCCTCCTCTGTGCAGTGCAAGTCCTGAAGTATTGTTGTAAATCTTTACTGCTAGCTGTGAATGTCCTCACCATCACTAGCTAGATTTATTCTACTCATTTCACTGCTTATTCGACTTGATTTATAAAGTTCTCTTACAATTAGCCAAATACTGCAGCAATCCAGCCACAAAATTAAAACACAGAGAGCCTATAATTCATTTAATATTTCAGATAACTATTAACAACATTGAATTTCATACCTGTACACCTGCAATCCTTCTTTAAGCATCAGTATCACCTTTGCCATTCATACCAGAATAAGAATTTTTACATTTCATACACAAACTCTTAACTGGGGATTTAAAGTATTTATTTTATAAAATCTAAATCCGACCAGCACACCTTATGACTTAATTTCTTTCTGCTCCACAGGTTTCAGGCGCTTTTTAATGATAAGCTCTCCCCTGGTTGTCAGAATGGTGCTGGACACTTCCTCTTCTGTTGGCAGCCCGTGGGGTAGTTTCAGTGGCTGTATTCTACAGGCAAAAGAGTTTGCTTAGTGAAGTCCTGTGACTAGAAGGAAATTACATTACACATGTTCCAAATATAAGTAAACAAACAGTTAACAAACCTTATCAGGTGTTTAACAACTTTCAGTCTGGAATTCACAGAAGGGATGTTTTTGTGCAGTCTTGGCTGATGTGCCTACAAAAGGGATAAAACAAGTTTTAAAAGTGTGTTGCCAAATCCCAAATCTTTGTTCACTGAACTTTGCACACTACCAGTAAAACAATAAACCACATTTGCAAATGTAAGATTTAGAGAACAGCCATGCATCAAGAATATACATAAAAACATGCAATCAAAACTTGATTCCAGTAAAAAGACAATTTCATCTTTATTCCTATTTTACTATAAATGTATTTTTCTTCCAACTGTTAAAAATACTATAAATGTAAATACAGGAGTTTAGGGGCAAAATTGCTTCCTTCAGTTATATCTTAAATTGATCAAGCACACATTTTTTTCTCTGTAATATAACACTGACTAGACAAATCTTTGCACAATGTGCAGTCGGCCTGACAAACTCAGATAAACACATCTTTGACTCAAATTTTAGCATCTTGAGTTTGGAAGCCTTTTCATTGATAAGCGAGTTTGATTTACCTTCCTAGAATTTCTGAACAATATTTACAAAGTATTTACAAACCTATTTCTATTATTTTAGAAGAATTCTCAGGGTTAAGTTCTCCTCAGGCAATACAGCACAATACCATATAGAGATATTCTGAATTCCCACCAAAAGCACATTTGCCACAAACATTCCCCTCAGCTCTTAAACGCATCATCACCTTCTCAGATTGCTTTATGGCCGTTATAAATGTAATTCTGGTTTGTGACTGCAAAATGGAGGTCCTGATAAAACCCACCACTTACATTTCTGACATGCACAAGTATAAAAAACAACAATCATACTTTTTCCAGTCCCAGATCACGTATTATCTTCTTTTCCCAATATGGGCGACCAATGACACTTTTTATTCTAGTTATAATGTGGATTTTGTGCGGCTGCTCAGGGTCACCTCCATACTTTTCATGATCTCCAGGCCGTGGCTGAAATACCTAGAATAAAAATTTCACAAAATGAGAGGTTTTTTTCCCTAAGTATCTGGTCATCCGTACTGCAGTTAAACTACTGTCTAAAACATACTTCAACCTTGGTAAAAATTTCTTAGATATTTTTCTTTTCAGGTGGTCAAAGCACCAACAAAGTGACCTCAAATTTAGCTTTTATAACATGAAGTCAAACATATTTCTATAATGGTTTGCTGATAAATATAGTAACTCTTGAGTTTAGCCACACAATGGCACAGAAATACATGGACAACACCCTGTACCAGCACAACACCTAATTCACGTGCATTTTATCAGGGAGCCTGTGCTCAGCCTCTGGATGGCAAGTTTTTCCACAGGCTTTAAAGAATGCTTTTAGGGAAAGGAGTCAACTGACACCAGATGGTATCTTGCAAAAATTAAACTAAAACTATAAATGTAGAAACGTAAAGTGCAAGTCAAGCATATACCGAGTCTGGAATTCTCGACCTGGTGAAGAGACAACGAACCCACACCGGGGACGCCATCCTCTCCATCCTCTTGCCCAGCACCTGCAAAGAGAGGAGCGCGTAACACGTCTGCACTTTCCTTACAGCTCTGAACACCTGCGAACAGACGACACCGCTCCGAGTCCCAGCCCCACCTGGCTGTCCCCCTTCCGCGCTGCAGCGGGGCCCCGAACAGGATGCCCAGCTGAATCAATCCCCACGAGACCCCGCTTGGACCCCTTTCCGGGAACCCCATCCGGATCCCCACTTTCCCGGAGGCTGCAAGCCTCAGCCCCAGCCCAGATCTCCCCACGGACCCCCACCTGGGTTCCCCTTCCCCCCGGATTCCCCACACCCCCGATCCCCGCCCCAGATGCTCACCTGCGCGGTGCCCGCAAGGCCCAGGCCCGCCCGGCCCGCCGCGGCCGCCATCTCGGTGCGCACCCTTCGTTCCGGCTGGACACCGCTGCTGCGGCACTTGGGTTCCGAGCGGGCGGAAGAACAACGGCGCGACACCGCCCGTCCGCCCGCCCGCCCAGTCCCCGCTCCCCGCTGCCCGTCCCGCTCCCGCCGCCATCCCGCTCTGCGTCCCCGTCCCGCTCCATGTCGCGGGCGGGGAGCGATGGCCTTGCCGCGCTGGAGCGGGCCGGGGCGGAGACGGTGAAGCGGGCCGTGCAGCTGGACGTGGCGTCCCGCTTCCAGGAGTCGCTGGTGTGTTACCAGGAGGGCATCGACCTCCTGCTGCAGGTGGTGAAAGGTACCGGGCTGGGCACCGCCGTGGGAGCGCGGGGTGGCCCCGGGGACACACGAGCGGTGTTGGAGCCCGGCGTCCCACAGGGAGGGAGGGGAGCTGGCGGTCTCCTCCCGGGAGAGCCGGGCCGGGCAGGGCTCGGGAGGGCCGGCCCCGGGGTTTAACCGGCCCGAGGCTTCTTGTCATTCACAGCCACGACAGATGAGGCGAAGAAGCACCGCTACCGGCAGAAGATATCGGAGTACATGACCAGAGCCGAGGACATTAAAAAACACATTGAGAAAGAGAAACAAGGTATAAATACCTAAATGGGGGGTACCAAGAGGAGGGAGTCAGGCCCTCCCCGGTGGTGCCAATGACCCGGACACGAGGCAAGGGGCAGAAACTGATGCACGGGAAGTTCCACTTGAATAAGAGGAAGAATTCTTTGCTGTACGGGTGACCGAGCATTGGAACAGATTGCACAGAGAGTATCTGGAGTCTCTCTCTCTGGAGATACTCAAGAACTGTCTGGACATGATCCTATCCATGTCCTCTGGGATGAATGACCCTGCTTGAGCAGGAGGATGCACCAGATGTCTCACTGTGGTCCCTTCCAACCTGACCCGTTCTGTGATTCCATGAGCTGTGATGTACCCGATGTACCTCTTTGCTTTAAATTGTCTGTTGTTACGTGAATGTTTGATGGGTGAGGTGGTTTGACATGGCAATTATGTCCTGACCTTTAGTTAAAAAGAGATTTACTTTCCTTTCAGATGGCAAATACCACAAACAAATCAGGATAGAAGAAAATGCAACAGGTTTTGGCTATGAAAAGCTTTTCCTCGAGTACCTCACTGAGATTGTTTCTGAAGTTTGGGTAGAGGACCCGTACATTCGGCAGGTTCATCAGGCAAGTAGATGTGTGGTGTAACTGATACAGATGTAGCCACTAGAGAAATTCCAAGCTACTAAATTAAATAAAACTTTTTCAGTTGTATAACTTTCTACGATTCTGCGAGATGCTAGTTAAGGGGCCGTGCAAGGTGAAAACAATCCACCTCCTCACTTCCTATGATGAGGTAAGTGTCTGGATTTTGGGTTCTATTTCCCTGTACTCAGATGATGCCACATGCAAAACAAAATGTAAAAATACAGACTTGTTCCTACTTACCAGGGCTTGATATACTCAGGCTCTGATGCTTTCAGCAGAAAAAACAGATTAAGAGAAAAATAAAAATGTGATAGTTGAACATAAGTAATTTTGTAAGTTCAGAGTTTTCTGGTTAACAAATTCTGGGTAAGCAGAATCTTAAATTGAAATTTCTGTGAAAGTTTTGTTGTGGAACATGTCATAAAAACCAAAGCATCTGTTGAGACAAGGGGATTTTTGCTCTTCCGACAGCTGTATTTGTCATTTTTGAGGCTTTCATTAGCTGAAATCTCTCAAACTACCACTGCACTTACTTAAACTATTACTGCACTTATTTTGGTTCAAATTGTACATATCTAGTTTCAAAGGGCTGAGAGTGAGTTCCTCCTCCACATCCCTCAGCAAATATACCTGTAGTCTATCTGCTTTTTATCCTGTCTTTGAAACTGTAAATCTGCCTTCATCCAAGTTACTTTCTTTTGATGTACTTTGATACTGAAAAGGTTTTGTGTGTGAGTTGAAGAAGTGGTGACCAGAAGTAGAATATATAGTTTAAAAAAGAGGAACAAAACCCTATCACATTTATTTTTCCTTTTGATAGGGTAGTGGGAGGAGTCAACAGATGATTGCCTTGGAAGAAATAAAACAGTCATTGAGTAATTATGGAGTAACACTGAATATTGACTTTTCGTCTTCAATACATGATCGAGAAATCAGGTGGGTGATATAAAAAATGACCAAATGCCAGTTATTTGTAGTCAAACTGTTTAACCCTAACTTTTGAGATAACTACAGCTGTGGTTAACAAAGTAAAAGGCAGTGGCCCTCATTGGATGTAATCAGCCCTCTGTAGTTTCATATTTTCTACTTGTGAATATAATTAGTTGTCTCTTTACAGAGTGGTGTCTTTTGTGGTTCACACAGGTATTGGTAACGCTAGGAAATACTTGTGATTGAAAGAAGGAGCTTGTGTATCATGTGAATGTAACCTTTTTATTCAACATATTCACAGTATTCAAATTTGTGCATTTTTAAAACAGATTCAACAATGGGTGGATGATTAAGATTGGAAGGGGTCTTGATTATTTTAAGAAACCACAGGTAAGGATGCTTTGACTTCTTAACTTAAAATGAGCTCTTCTATGGTATATGCTCAACATGTCAATTCTGTTAATTTCTGTAGGGTCGTTTCAGCATTGGATTCTGTGACTTTGACTTGAGACCCTGTCATGAAACAACAGTGGATGTCTTTCATACTAAACACACAAAGAAAATGTGATCAGAAATGACAGTTTCTTATAAGTGTTTTCATAAAGCATAAAAATGTAACTGAAAGGTATTGCTTGAGTCCAGCTGGTTGCCCACAGAAGTAACTCTTTCAAGTACTTAGTGCAGCACAGCTTTTATAATCTATATGTTTAAGATTATTTGAGACTTTCCAATCTGAGAAACCAAAACTCCATGATTCCTTCATTGTACTTCTTCTGTAATCTTAATTAATACAATCCATGTCTAAATTTTATCTTGATTTCATAACAGACCCTCAATAGTGTCTTTCAAAAGCCTCTTTCCTGCCGTTTCTGTTTTTACTGTTGATTTTGTCTGGAGCCTGTTTTGGATTTTACATCTTTAACTGACCACTTCATAATGATTGGAAGCTGGGCTGCCACATGTCCTCTTTTATAAGCAGTCTTATTTATTTCCTTTAATTCCTGTATTCTAGTCATGACTACTATTTTGCTGGGGTTTTGTCAATCCTGTAATACTTTATTTCCCAGACTTTACTAGCAATGCCAAATTTCACATTCCATTTTCCAAGCTCTTTGCCTACAAATGTGGTAGTGTTCAGCACACAGTCAGTTTAAGGTTGTCTTATTTGTCTCTGCATAATGGATTTTGGACTGGGAAGGCTGCAAACAGCTGTATTCTCTTCCCTGTCACTCCATGTATCTTTTATTCCATGATACATGACCATATACCTGATACCCATCCTTTGCATTAAGTGTGGAAGGGATGTGTGATCCTCTCCCAGTCTTACTCTCTGACTTTAAGTCCAATGACTGACTTTTCATGCCACTCTCAACTGCAGTAAGCTATTTTGCTACTACTATGGTAGTCCCCTAAAAAGAATAAATCTATGTTTTTTCAGAGGTTGGATACCCTGAGTATCTCAGTTGGTCAGAGCATGGTGTGAATAATGCCAAGGTCATGTGTTTTATCCCTGTAAGGGCCATTCACTTAAGAGCTGGACTTGATCCTTCTGGGTCCCTTGGAACTGAAAATATTCTGCAATTCTAAGCAATATGCTATTTAGAATAAAGACAAAGTCTTTCCTTGTCTTTCCTTCAGCCTTTGGAAACCAGAAGGTATTACCAGAGGTACTA
>VYZR01001362.1:0-14363 GCA_013400675.1 Oxylabes madagascariensis | reverse complement strand
CAGAGAAGAGTGGAGTAAGAACACGTGAGAGGAACAACTCTGCAGACACCATGGCCATGAAGTGCTCCAGGCTTTGGAGGCAGCCCATGCTGCAAGCCTGTGCCCCTGCAGCCATGGAGGTCCATGAGAATGCAGAGATCCACCCACATCCATGGAGGAGCCCCACACCAGTGCAAAGGGAAGCCTGAAGGGAGGCTGTGACCCCATGGGAGACCTGTGAAGAGAGGAGCCCACTGGAGCAGCCTGTCCTTGAAGGACTGCATCCCATGAAAAAGTAACTCACGCTTTGGCAGTTTGAGGGATGCTATTGCCCATGGGACGGACTCATGTTGCAGCAGCTCTCAGGGAGCTGCTGCTTGTGACATANTCCAGCTGTGGAGGGGAGTGATAGCAAGGCATTGGTGGGTGACTGGCATCCAGGAAGACTCACCCACTACAAGAAGTTACAAGGAAACAACCATGTGAGTTACAACCGAGTTACATCCACCATGCCTTTCGTCAGATGTTAAATACAATTAATTGTCTTAGAACCAGGTTTGTCCTGAAGGCGAATCTACGCTGCAACCTCAACCTGAGCAAAGGAGGAAAAACCCAAAATCCCAACAAAATCAAGAGAAACAAGCTTCTCAAACTTCATAGTTTAATTTTTTCTCAACTACTCCACCTTCCAGTCAGTTGCTTCAATTCCAAAAGCAAAAGTAAAATTTTATGCTACACAACTGCAAAAAAAAAAAGTTTACCAGATGTAATCCTTCTTTTAAACTTTCTCTTCCCTTTCATAAGGGAAGCATACAAAATTTCTTTTGCTAATGAACATCTGGCAAAAGAGCATGTGACTGTTGAAGACATATTCATGATCTATTACCACCTGGTTAGGAAATTGTCCCTAGTGTCAAGCTATGCTTACAGCTATACTGTGTTTCATTAACAATTCCATGACTGCATCGTCTTAGAAAAATCACACCTCAAAGAAAGTATTAATTTTTGCTGATATTAGGTGATGTGATTTATTTATCATTGTTCCAGTTTGTCCCTGAGAGACCAACACATAATGGATGCTACTGGAAAAAGGAAGATAAAAAAAATCTGCCTAGTCCAGACACACCAGGAATTTTCTCATAAAAAGTCTAGTCCAGTTTCTCTTGCCTGGAAGACACAGAGTAACGCGCCACTAAATATAGCCAACACTATAATTTAGTAAGTCCAACAAATCCTAAGAATAGTATATAAGGACATTATCTTACGCTGTCTAGATCTGTGCCAAACAGTAATACTTAAAAGGGAACTTGGGCATTACAGCAGCTGAGGCTGCCTCAAGAATTTACAGGTATGTTCTCTCAGGAGGTAGTTTAGTTCTTCAAGTTTTTTCCAGGGGGATTTAAGTTCTCTGGTAGTATTTCCAATCTTCTCTATACAAGCCTGTGGCAGCTTTTACTGGTTTCAACCTGTGAGATAATTTAATGCAATACAATTCCTCACTATCTTTGAGCTGCTTTGGATTTTCCCCCATCCTAATCAATAGTGAGCTGTGCAACCTATCATACAGCTGACCCACAGTACCTCAAAAACAGGTTATGTATCAACAATAACTAAAGATTTTCTATGCAGCTGGCAAAATGAGAACTATTCTAAGAAAAGTAAAATCACGTATTACTTCTGCAGTACTACCATTTTATGTATTCCTGTTTCCTTCTTGACACTTGCCAGTGGGATTTCATAACACGGCACAATGGGTTAATGAATATTGTTGCAAAGTCAAAATTACTTTTCAGTCACATATTGAAAACCTCTTCAGATGACATCAGCTACAGAAATTTAATAATCGCAAACGTTCACTTTTAGTTCATACGTAATGAAAAAACCCAACATATTGTATAACTGCTCTTTAGTTTGTCACAGATCTTGACTTAGCATGACTTATGAAAATGGTAAAACCCTCTGTACAAATACTGAGCAATTAAACACCAAGTGTCAGACTAGTCTTTATTGGCAAAGATATAACTAGATAAAAATCACTTTGATACAGTGTTGAGTAGCATCTGATGCCATTTTCATCTCAATGACTTCAAAACTGAAAAAATACATTTTATCTTCAGCTAGAGTAAACAGACTTCCTACTACACATCAGCTTTTAGGTTTTAAAACTGTTTCTGAGCTGGTAAATTAAATTTAAAAGACTGGATTTGTTGAAGTATAAAACAAGTGCATTAA
The DNA here is from genome assembly GCA_013400675.1 of Oxylabes madagascariensis. Lineage (NCBI taxonomy): Eukaryota > Metazoa > Chordata > Aves > Passeriformes > Timaliidae > Oxylabes > Oxylabes madagascariensis. The sequence continues at coordinate 12,152 of VYZR01001362.1, read as the reverse complement.
GATATCCACTTGAACAAACTGGTATGGATTCAGTTGTTCATTTGTTAGGTTAAGCTAGCTGGCCCATCCTCTCTGCCTCACTCCAAGAAATAGTTTACACATCCAAGTTTTACTACTCCAGCTACAACTATCCAGCATGAGAATAAAACTGTTAAACGGACAATTCACACAAAACAAGTAAAGCTGTAACTACCCTACATCCCTGAAACAATGCATTGGTTATATCTACGGATTACTCTATTAGTTCAAGAACCCTAAGCAACTTCTGTTGTTTCTAAACCACATATTCTCTCTTCCCCCACAGCCTCACTCCTCTGTAGAATGGAATTTATTAAGCATCCTTCTCCAAATACAACAAGCCATTTTGACTGCCATGAGTCAGCTGGAATTGTTCTGCTGGGTAATATACTGAATCCCAACAGTTTGACTTTAAAACCAAACACCTTGCCCTAGTACGATTTTAGAGTACCTCATTTTTAAAAACAAATGTTAGGGATCTAACACCCTCATAGGTGTCAATTCTTTTACTAACAATTAACATATATTTTAAAGCTGCTCGGGAACTAGCCTTGATTCTGAGGAGACAGTACTCAAGAGCATCTGAAACACATTTCTTAAGACCACCACCATAACAGGAGAAGGCTACTCAGAAGGTAAACAAACCCTCCACTCGTGTTAAGTCACTGGTTGTGCCCAGTGTCACTCTGAGAACATACCTGGCTCAGTCTCTGGTTTCGGTGTCAATTCTTCTTCTCTTGAAATGCTCATTTCTGTCATTTGCTGTGTTACAGGCAAAGCGGCAACAGGCACGTTTCTGTTTAAGCACAGTGAAACACATCATTTACATCAGTTTTACATTAAAATAAAAGCTTGAACTCTCCAGACCCATTAATGAACTACTGGTTCAGTCACTGATAACTACTATCTTCAGAACACACTTCTTTATTCTATTTTAGTTTCCGTAGAAGAAAACAGGCAAGCCTGTAACAAATTAGTTCTGTAGATAAACAAAAAAACATTCTTTTTACTGCAGCACTAAAATACCAACTATTTGAATGATTTTTCAATTTACATGGATCCATAGAACACTGTCAGGTACTTTTTTCTCTGCAGACACTCACTGCAACAAGGCAGGATTGCTGCAGCCTTCCTGCACACACACAGCTCATTCAACTATCACAGTACAACCTTAATTTTACCTTGTTTTTTCAGATGTGCTGCCAGCAGCACCTTCACAGTTGTTTAAGCTAGTGTCTGCTCTCTGTACAGATGCAGAGTCTGAGGTAGGACTGTTTGAACCACTGGTTGTTCCTATGTAACAAGAATTTGAAAAATTATGAACAAATGGCAGAAAACACATTAATCAACTAGTCTCCTATAAAGCTATGAACTGCCTGCATACAGTTTTCAATGCTACTGCTTATTACTTTTTACTTAAAGACATTTTTTACTTAAGAACCAAAATACAGATTGCATAAGAAAATGCTAACAGAAGTGGCTAAGTGGGAAAGCAAGTTATGATTGAATGCCAAGCAAATCAGAACACATTACACAGAAATTTTTATCTTTACTGTGCTTTAAAGTAGCATTGTCTTTGAATATTCATTCTTTGAGTTTAGCTTTCAGAAGTTCTCCTAAAAAAACGTTCTAATATTCCTTGTAATCCTCTGTATATTTTATTTCAAAAGAAATAAAGAAACCCCCAACAACTCTCCACACCCTTACCCATTGGGCTGATTCTACCACTGTTCTGCTGTCGCTGAAGATGTTCTTTGTAGCAAACAGAACACATCCCATTTGTCCTAGGATTTCCATAAAATCCACATCCTGTACTACACAGCATAGGCCCTGGGGTCTGGTTTGTCTCCTGAGTCATTTCGATGCTGTAAATAAAACCAAAAACTGCATTAGGAGCTGGCATGTCACCAAAATAAGTTACAGGGTTAAAAGTATTAAGAATTAAAAGAATTCTAAGTATGTCTGCTCACCCTGCCCCACCAAGTGATATCACCGTTCTTAAAAAGAGTTATATGAAAGTTAATATACCATTCAAGACTGCAATTTATTGCTAAGTAATATCATTATGAACCTTTAAGACAAGAAAAAGTGTCATCATACTAATACTGAGAAGTAATATACTTGCTGAGCACTGAACTGCATGTGCAGGTTAATTTAATTTGACAGCCAAAAAAACCTCCGTAAGTACCAGCTTCTGAGCATTAACAGGCATGTGCAGAATAAGTAAAAGTAAGTTCATATCCACAAAACAGTTATGGCAAGTAAGTTATAAATAGCTTATTTTTGCTGGACTCCAGCAGAGCCAAGAGACTCCAGCAGGAAAGCCGTGCTTTTTCAGTGTTGATCTCATATAATTTTGAGGCTTATTCCACAATTAGCTGTACTTACTCTCATAAAACTCTTTCAAGGGAGATAACATTAACAACTCCAAACTGTTGAGTATGTTCTATTACATGGCTTACACATTTACAGAAGAAAAAAAACGTTCTCTAATCAAGTTGTGTAAAGACTTCTACGCTTCCCAGAGGCAGACAGTGCTAAGGATTTTAGAATTAAGGTTTTCACCTTCACTGCCTGTTAGCCTCTGCAAAGCAAGGTTAGTAGAAAATTGCATAGCAGCCAAACCCTTGATAAGGGCAATAAAACTGGAACACAGTAATCATGCATTTGCTACAAATTGAGGACATGTAATAATATTACACTAGAATTTAAATTTAGTAGAAGCTGTGCATATTGCATCTGAAGACATTTTAGTATTAACTTTGGATTGATGTTTTCCTATTCAGAAACTGTCACAGTAAGAGATACTTGACAGCTGACACTTGCTAGAAGTCAAAAATGCCCAAAGTGAATTTGTTACACTGTAAAGAAAAATGCTTCTAATTAGGAGAGCTCACACCGCAAGTAGTAAACTTATGTTTCCCTAGAACTGCAACAGACAAGTGCCTTTAGCCAAACTAAACTTCGGGATAACAGAAAACCAAAACCAGGAGAAAGTAAACAACCAAAATTCATGTGGTCTGCTGGTGGTCACGGGACCTAATTTTCCAGGTATAAATAGCTGTACTATTTGTAGCTTTATAACACTTTCCAGGTATAAATAGCATCCTTTCTGGCTACAACACGGCTTCACACTTATTTTGATAGTTTTATAGCCAAACACATCAGTCAAGGGAGCTAGAAAAAAGACTGAACCACGTAGAGGAAATCTAAAAAAATCTTGTCATCTTTGAGAAGATGTAGACCTACGTCTATATAATATAAAAAAAGACTACTTCTGCCGTTTCGTTACTAACCAGGTAAGATCAACATGCTATCAAACACACTGCCAACGTCAACTGACCCGCTTTATTTCCAAGTTAGTGTGCTAAAACAAATTTCACCACTTACGAAACCTTGCTTTAGGTGCCAACTCTAATATTCTAGTACAAACTAGACACACAGCAGCTCCCTTGGTCTACAGAATCTTTCACTACTTGAAATGCGTGCCCCTAACGGAACGATCAAGTCGTTGCTACCCAACGCTGAACAAGTCCAGGTGCTTTTCCAGTCTCCGGGAGACGGCCGGGGCTTCACCCGCGTTCAGTGGCAAGGCGCCTGCCGACGGCGGGAGCCCCGCCGGGGCGCACGCAGCCCGGCAGCCCGCCCGCCCCGCGCCGGGCCGGTCACATGGGCGGACGAGCGCCTGCGCTTCCGCTGTCAGGCGGCGGCGTGACGGGCCCGGGCCGCCCGGCCGCCCCCGCTGAAGTCAGTCCCTATTTATATCTCCCGCAGGTCGCCGGCGAAATCCGACTGTCCTTCCCTTCCAGGGTGGAGCGGTGAGAGCGGGTGCTGACCTACAGCCCAGAAAATGCGGCATCACCAGCCCGCCGCCTGCCGCGATGGGCACCCCAGGGAACCATCTCTCCACAAATGCGCCCCGCAACCCGGGGCGGGTAGGGTTACACCCAACCGCTCCTCTTCGACAGCAGGGAAAAACGTAACCGAAAAAGGTCTCCGTCACCAGCCCAACTCGGAGGAAGGGGAGGGTAAATCCCGTTAGCAACCCCGGCCGCGCACCTCAGTCACCCTTCGGTTCCCGGGGCCATGGCCGGGCTGCCGCCGTGCCGCCGGCCGATCCCACACTGGCGGCGTAACGACAAAAACGAGGGCCCCAACGCGCGCTGAAGCCAGCCGCCAAACCCGGGCGCTGCGTTAGCAACGGGCTCACTGACCTAAATACTCAATTGCCTCAGCATCCTCCTCCCAAAGAGGGATCACGATAACCACGAGAAACACAGGAACAAAACAAAAGGAGGATGCACAAGGGCTGCGCGGGTCACTCGCCGCTCACGGCGGCGCTCGGGCGAGGCAGAGCCCAGCGTCGGTACGGGGGAACCGAACGGGCACAGGGCGCTCCCCCGGCGGGTGCAGTCCGACGGCTGACTCAGACAAAGGGGGGGCTCCTGCCAAGCGCCCGCAGTGCCGCGCGTCTGAACGGCGTCGCCCACCCCCTCCGCCTCCTCCGCCTCCCGGACACAAAAGACCCGCGAGGCTGCCGGGCTGAGGAGCGGCGGCAGCGGGCGGGGGTGTCCGGCCGGGCCGCTCCTCGCAACCGCCTGAGTCACGGTCGGCCCCGCCGCCGGCAGGCCCCACGCCGCCGCCAGACACAGGAACCTCATTGTCTCGCCGCCTGCGCTGCCGCGCACCGGCCTCGCCGAAGGCCGAACGCGACGAGGCCGCCCAAGAGGAGGCCGGGCACACCCTGCCAGCGCGAAGGCCCGGCGGAACCGAGCCCGCTCTGCCACCCCTCACCCACCTGTTCCCGGCGGGGGCCACGAACCCCGCGGCGGGTGCCGGAGAAGGCGCCGCGGATAGCTCCGGGCGGCTGCGGGGAGAGCGCGGGTTGCGGGGGACGCCGGGCTGGCGGCCGCGCCGCCGCCGCTTCGCTCCTTTGTTCCCGCAGCGGCAGCGGCGGCCGTGTCGACAGCGGCGCGAGGCGGGACCCGCTGTGCGTGGAAGGCGGGCGGCGGGAAAGCGCTGGAGGCGGGTGGGTGGGGAGGGGGAAGAAGAAGACGGCGACGAGGAGGAGGAGGAAAAGGAGGAGGAGGAGGAGGAGGGAGGAGCCCAGCCCGCCCGGCGGACGCGGCTCCTCCCCCTGCCCGCCCGCCGGTGCATGCGTGCTGCCGCCCCGCGCTCCGCCCGTTGTCGCTCTGGGGCCGGGCGGTCCCGGCGCCCCGCCGGCCGTTCTGCCCCGCGGCCACGTCACGGAGCGCGGGAGCCCCGGCGGGGAGGGCTCCGCGCCTGCCCGCCGCTAGGTGTCCGAGGGACGGAGCCTCAGAACCCGCACGCTGCGGCGCGTCTAGGCTTTAGAGAACGTAGATTGCCTTTAAAATACAGTTTTCTTGGGTATTTCTTTCTTGTTACTTGACCTAAGTTTTCCTACAAGATCCAGGCGTCTTGTGAGATATTAAATAAAAATGCAGGAGCATTGCCGCGAAACGGAAGAGAACTACCAATTCAAATTACCGATTATAAATTTCATTGCCAGTTGTCTGATAATAGTAATTTCACAGCTCTGAAGAGCAGAGCTTCACAGAAAAGAAGGAATAACTATACATTTTACTTAATCCAATGATAACGGGCTAATTCTGCTTTCCATTTTAGACAGAATCCTATCCTCCAGGGGGTTAGTATCTTGAAAAATACCGCAAGATTTACAAAAATTGCCATGGAGACCTTTTTTAACTTGTGATGTTTGGAATGTCAGGGAGCCATAAAGGAGGATACTCCCAGGGTAACCCTAGGATTTTACCACAAAGAGCAAAAAATCATGACGGTAATTTTGGACCTCCTTTTGTTTGCTTAGCAGCATCACAAGCAAGCTGCCTTCTGAGGAAATGGGTGACTGGTTCGAGGGATGCTCTTTTAAAGATGATCATACTTACTGTAGACCAGAAACATACTGCTTCCATTGTTTTACAGTTGTTTTTTTCTGGTTGTATGTTGTGAATTCTTCAAGAATGTAGGTACCTAGAACTTGGCAGATGAGTGAAGCAGGAAATAAGTGGTTTGGGAATCTGAGCAGGGTTTCAGACACTCCTTTGAAAGACTGTAAAGACTTCATCACCTCCTGATGAAGGGCATCTGCCCTCTGAAGAGGCTTGAAGTGTAGCATTCCTGAAACGTTTTGGTGGAGATACATTGTTTTTGGACATACAAGATATGCAGTTCAACAGAGGGATGAGTGACTATCTTTCCCACAGATTCTTCTCTAAAATGTGCTGGACTACTTTATGACACATAATTTTAAGCTTTCACCTAAGAAGGATAGTAGAAGACTGCCAGTACTTTCTCCCTGCTACTTTCTTCTGTAATGCTGACATCTGAATATCTCACTTCCATTGTAGGTACTAAAAGAAATGTAGAGGATGACTAGACTACAGGGTCTTCATGCTCTTTTTCTGTGTACTACTGAAAGTATTATGAACTCCTGTTCTGAGGTACAACAAGATAATAGTTAATTATTATTACAATTATGCATATTATTATAGTATTAGAATTATTATTACTATGGTGTAATTTAAGGCATGCTGAGTTGTGAATCTCTGTGGCTGTGGTGAACAAGTGCTTCAATTAACCTGGCTGTATTGATCCTGGTCGCTGCTTCTCAATTTCCTCTCCATCTTGTGCCAATGACACATCAGACTTGTCCAGACTTATTTTAATCTTCAGAGTTTACTGTGATCCAAAATGTCATGTCAGTTCATGGACTATTCTGCATAGTATTCTCTTAGTGCAAATCCTCACATTCTGCTCTCATATCTCTGATTTTCAACCCTCAAGACCTCTTTTTAATATATGATACTTTATTACTTTTGTACTCCACTTTCTGATGGTGCTTTAAATAGTTTTGCATCAACAGATTACCCAGTGACTGGCTCCGCTACTAGTTTAATTTCTCTAATGACTGCATTACTTTAAAACTAAAATCAATGCACAGAATATAATCCGTGGTTTGATAGTCTTTACTTGTGACTGGAAAACTATATCTGACTGTAGGAATTACAGATTTCTCCATCCAACTCCTTTCTGCAACATTGCATAGAAGAAGCCCACATGTTTGGATGTTTCTGTCATCCAGAGGTACACAAGATGATCTAATGGGGTGCAGGAAGAAAATACTAGAACTTCAGTCATGTATATATACAACCGATAAAATAGGTATATGTACACTAGGTGCATGTGCTCAAAAATGCTTTACTAATAGGATGCACCAAAAACGTGAAGTTGTAGGAATCTATTTAGGTCACACAGAAATCCAAGTAATTGCTGTGCCCTGACAAATTTATCAGGGGAGACCACTGATTTAAATTATACCAAGTTTGTTGTTGTTGTTGTTTGTTTGTTTGTTTTAATGCAATAAGAGGATAGATTATTTGCTTTATTTGGCCATGTATCTTCCTCTCAATTATTTTTCTGAGAAAAATTGCTGTACTGGTAGTGTATATCTACTTGTCTTGATAATCCTGATTGATTTTTTTTTCCTACATTTTAATAGGAGTCAGGTAGGGTCATTCAGACTGCAGGGAATTTCTGCCCACTCACTCTAGTGCTTTATTTTATGTATCTAACAATTAAAACATAGCCTTTATATGCTTTGTTGGATTTCTCCGTATTTTTGAGCATCTCCTAAGCAAAGATCAAACTGTACTTGTGGTATGACCACACCTCCTGATACAGAGAGCCTGAAACATGACCAGTTCTCAGTCCTGAAGAATCAAAAAGTATGTTTTAATCTTTTGCAAAAGAGACAATTATTTGGAGGTAGATGTTGTAGCTGTAGTGTTGATCGGTAAAGAGGTCTGAGGGGTGAGGTAGCAGAGAAGTTGCAATATGAAAGCAGGTGAATCTGCAGCATGTATTTGTTCCATACAGATGAGCAATGTCCTTGTCCACATAATGCTCATGGTGATGGCAACATTCTTTTGTCTCTGTAGCTGTACAGACCCTGCTAAGCTACTCAGCTCTACCTGTGGACAGTGTGCCTTCCTTAATACCTTTCCTTATGACTGATGTAATTGTAAACTAGAGTTTTTTGACTGATACTAGGATATATGTCCTACAAAAGATAAATTTGTCAGGACACAGCAATTACTTAGATTTCTGTGTGACATAAAAACATTCCTACAACTTCACTTGGAGCAATTCACCTTCCTATCTTTTCAAAGTGGGATTCTTTTGACGTAATTTGGATGTGTGAATTATAATTTGCTTACCACAGAGATGTAAATATTTGATAAGATATTGTCAGTAGTGGTCTATGAATGCCCTCATGAGGTCTAAGGAAGAACACCCATCCCCCTCCACCACCCTCCCAAAGCAACATAAGTTTAACTCTCTCTTCACAGGAGTTTCCAGGACAATATTATTTCTGTTTTTGATTTCCTCAGAAAAATGTCCTATCTCCCTTCCCTGTACTGCAACACTTTCCTATGGTGGGAACCCCATAAATATTAGAGTATTGGGTCAAAACCAAACTATAGTAAATTTCCTCAGAGAATGAAAATTATGAATATGGTGGAACCATAAAAGAAATTTACATTTTTAAGCTGATGAGATTATTCATACAAAAGAGCCCAAGGAATTCTTATGCCTTGGAACTACGACTGGATCAAGAACATAGAAAGGTACATTCTGATGTACCCTTTGTCTTTTTTACATCTTTGTCTTTTTTACATCTTTTTTACATCTTTGCTCTGAGGACAGAATACCTCTGAGTACTGGAAACTTAAGGGCAATTTGTTTGAACTTTGATTCAGTTCTCAGGGGTGTCCACAAGTACATGCATGCCTGCAAAACTGGATAAAAAGCGATCAGTACACAAATAATTTCTTTCTGCAAATTTAGGTGGTTTTACATTAGAATTTTCTTCTGGGGTAATAAGGACTGACTGAAAATTTGCTCTATGTTATATTAAGCATTATCACCTTCAGATGGCCCAAGTTGCTTGGTGAAGCATCCAAGCCGCCCTTCTAACAAAAATACTAACATGGTTCTGAGGTCTTGCTTATTTTCTGGATTTTTTGAATGTTCAGTGGCCTGTGGAAGATGGAGTTATGGTATTTCAGTGTGCTGTAGTGTATGCATGTCCATGAAGGGGCATCATGGCAGCTACTGCAATTTAAGGTGACTTAAAGACACTTCTCTGTAACCACAGGTACTCATTAGCAGAATTGAATTAACTGATAACATCAAATTTGTACGTATCATTATATTGGCAAGCACACCAGAAATCTCAAATGGCTCCATTGTATCCCCTAGTAATTCTGCTGTAACTCACACAGAGGTCAAAACAATGCATTCCCAGAGAAGCCAGCTGTCTGATGCACAGCCAGACGTCTGATGCACAGCCAGACTTAGACAATCTTTGAAGAAGATGCTTTGGTAAAGTTCCTGTAAGCTGAACACTGAACAGAAGCCTAATATGTCCTCCAAGGTGTCCAAGTTACAACACCTTGAGATCCATTTACCTAAAATTCTTAAAAGCTTTTGAGCATCTTGATGTAAGTGACTTTAAGAGATATGTGGCAACTCAAGAAAACCGAGATGCATGTTAGTCTGATTTCCACAATGACTTGTTTCATGTAGTGGCCAGTTTGGGTTTCTGCAAAGGGTTTCATTGTACGCCAGTCCAGTATTCTTCCTGTGGCAGCCTCAGATGATGTTTCTTCAATTTGTGAATGTAAAAACGTTCATGAAGAACTTTCTCTCATAAGCCATTTGCATCAAACTCTTTTCAGAACTGTCCATGTTCTTGTTTTGGCAAGTCTTTAAACTCTCTGTAACTTAGTGTATTTTAAAACCCTTATAAATGTAAACAAATGCAGGTAATTTCATTAAGAGGATGGTAGTTTGATTTTCATGTTTCATATCCAGAAGTAAGATATGTTTGGAAAAAACACACTGCCACTGCTGAGAATGCAGTTTGAAAGATATAGAATATGCAGAATTAACAACTCTGAGGAGGCATTTACTTCATGGCCCTCCAAAGTCACCACAAGCCTTTATGTTACCTGCTTATTCACTTCTCAGCACTTGAAGATTTCTTTGTCTGTGCATTCCTGGTCCATTTCCAGATACCTGATGGCACCAGTTTTTAGATTCTGCTTGTCACTTTGATAGTCTTACTAAAAAATTCATTTATAAATTCATTTATAAAAGAATAAAAGTAGTGTTTACCTAGAATATAGAATAGTGGTGATATAGAAGAGAATGCAGATGGCAGCAGGGAGAACTGTCTATACAGGTGCACTTCTCAGCATGTCTTGCCATTTTGGGTAATGCTGCATGCCCCCTTGCATTTTAATCTGAATTCAAATGCAAAAAAATCCAGTGATTGCAACATTGGTCTATAATACTGATATATAAAACATGTAGCATTTTTCCTGCTGATGATCTCATTACATTTGCTGCTTCTTTTATAAAGCCCCCAGTCTTAGCATAAGATGCATTTCTCTCCTGGGATGAAGAGGGCCTGCTGTACTGGGATCAAAGTGGGAATTACACTGAACCTTTCTAGAAATCAGGTCAATACCTAAGTGTGGATTTATGTACTAACTTTTGAATGTGTTTGTCTCATAGCCTGGGACAAGAGCACATGTGATGACAGTAGGAGAATCAAAGGATCCTTGGTGCCCTGCCATTTGTTTAGCCTTTGGAGACTACATCTGTGCTCTCAGTACTCCTCCTTGTTAAATATTAGCCCAGCCTGCCATGCTAATTCAGAGACTCAGTTAAACCTGTTTCTAGTCATACAGCCTTAGAAGCAAATTTACTGATATGAATGTCTCCCCATGGCATAATATTACTTTTTCTACTGTGCTGGTAGGTGGGATTGGCCAGTTTAGTTTGTTTTCTTCATAATCTGGAGGTTGAAGGCTGCAGAGGCAGGGAGAATCTCCACTGAGAGCTGACACTCAATGTAAAAATACTAAGGGGGATTTCCAGGCCTATCATGAATAACACCAGGGATACCTCCCTAGACACTTTGGCCTCATTAAGGCTCACTAGTGGTCCTGCAAACTCAGTCATCATAGATCTGAAAATCCCTATAATAGTCCTTTAATAAAATAAGCATTCAAAAAGTACAATACAAGTCAATGTAATACAAGTCAATGCAATACAATACAATACAATACAATACAATACTGTTATAAACATTTCTTAATCTGGGAAAATATATAAATTATCAGAACTCTGAGGAAGTATTCATTCTTTGGACATTTGTTTTCTTTTCTTGCTTCTCTTCCAGTGTGTCTCAGAATGCTCTATATCCTATATATCTTTTTATCCTGATAGATTTTCAGTACCTGGGCTTAATTTATTTGTTTTAAACATTTTTTAATTTTTGGCATTATACTTTCTGATGGGTTTCTATTGTTGATAACATTTCTATTATCCTCTGGTTTCAAAATCACTTTTTTTTCTTAAATCTCACAGTTTATGACTAAGGCAGGTTTTAAAGTCAGGTAGCCATGGGGGAGTTAACTGAAGGTGTTCATATTGGACTGAATTCTTGGAGCTTTGGATTCTCAGTTCAGTGGAATTTGGAGGCCATTCTTGTCCAACAAGTTCTGTGTCCTCATGGTCACAGTAGTGATATTTCCAGAACATTTACAGTGCTTTTTCAAAAGATATTTTCTCTATCATCAGAATCCAATCAGAGGGAAGCTGTGCAAGCACCTTCTGTACATGTTGAAGAAAGCCTTCTTTACAATGTGTTCCAACTATGCACACGTAAGAGAAACGAGTTATTTTTTTTCCTGATGGAAAAAAAAAGTGATCAGCAGATACCTTTCTTAAGTGGTCAGTTTTTAAAAAGTAGTTGAATATCACCTCGTTAGCCTGGTCTCCTCCCTTCTTTCCTAAGAGTCAAACTATTTGTTGAAGGAGGTGTGTGTCTTGGTTTAAGACAAGTTAAGGGGGTGCACAATCTAAAGTGAGTTACCTCCCCTGTAGTTTAACCAATCCCTTTCCACCAATAAGGAGACGCAAATATGAGTATGAGACATTAATTTTGAGCTGAAGTAAGCTATAGCATTGTTCAGCAGTTAACAGAAAACCAGATACAGATAAACTCATAAATAACTGCT
>VYZR01001358.1:209224-225743 GCA_013400675.1 Oxylabes madagascariensis | reverse complement strand
ATCACATTGTATATGATTAGAGAATAATTTCTTAAAATGCACCAACTTGTCATTGAAATATGTAAAACTTTCTCAATAAATAAATATATATTAATGAAAAAATTGTAGCTATATTATTCTAGGGCAGCAGTGACATGCTCAGTAACTACATTCTTCTGACATTGTTTTATAATGTTGCTCAGTGTATATTAGACAAATGAATCTGTCTCTGATTATTCTTCACTTGGGTTTAAAAAACAGGGAAAATACGTGAAGTGCAGGGAATTTTGAGAGGACATTTAACTGTTGACCAGTGAGAAATCACCCGTGATTAGTTCAGCTGTTAGTAATGATACTGTTTAATATGATCTTCTGTAAGTAGCAAAGGAGGGCTTGATGTGCTGAATATTAGCACGTTCCCACAATATCAACATCTCATTTAATTTATGCAGTTGTTATTAGTTGCTTTTTTTATGTAAAAAAGAGAAGGCACATCACCATTTTCTCTGTTAATAATCTCAAGTGCTTTCTGTTTTGGGAAGAAAAGTCCCATCTCCTTTAACACCTTGAACTTCCAGTGTTTGTTCCTTGATTGAGACATTGATATCTGCATTTGTGTGTTTGAATTTTCACTTTGTTTTGGTATTTGAAAACACAGAAATCCTTTGCTATGTTTCTTTTTTAGGAGTAGAGTGTGAAGACCTCATAGAAGAGTTGCTGTGTTGCCTCATCCAGCTCATTGTTGAAATTCCCCTCTTGTAAGTAGGCTTTTTTATTTTATTTTTTTTTCCCTTAGTCTTCTTCTATAAACTGAGCATTTGAGAGAATACAAAACTTATAGTAATGGGTTTATAATGTTTAAATAGTTGTATTTAAATGCTCCATGTGATGGAGCAGTACAGATAATGATAAGCTGCTGCCACTGCCAGCCCTGAATATTCTATTGGAAGAAGTACATGATGAACATCTCACACCCAGTTCAAACCATCAACAGAAGTTATTCCGTTTGTTTCAGGTACCCCTGTCAGCACACAGACAGTAACTGGTGGAAATGGTTGTGCTCATGGTACAGGGGAAGGTACAATGGAGGTGTCACTTCAGCTCTGGGGTATGCAGTAAGGTGAAAACTAAAGTTCTTCTGCAGTTCTGTGGGGGTTTAAATTGCAAAAATAAATCATATTGTGCTATTTAACACTGATTTCTAAAATTCCAGTGAATTGATGTCTGAAGAAGGGACAAGAGAAATTAACAAGTGGAATGTTTCTGTAGATGTCCAGATTTGTTTACATGACTTTTTTTTCATGCATCTGTTGTATTTGAGAGATGATGATTCCATGTCTTGTTGGGATATGTGTCATAAAACATACTTCAGTGTTTAATGTTGGAGACCATGCTTTGTTCTTTGGAAAAAAAAGTGTTCTCTCACTTTAGTGGAAGTGTTCTGATGTTTTTTCCCCATGATAAACTTTACTAAAAGTAGAGTGAGCAGTGTCTTTAGTATTAACTTGCAGTGTGGTCTGTGTCTAAAATGTAGCACCCCAACTAAAGCATTGCAGCTTTGGAGGAGCTTCAGATTGTCTGTTACAAGTGTAGTATAGAGCTCTACCATCTTGTTGCTGGGATTGTTTTTCTGGCTGGAAAACTGACAAAGATGCAATGTTTTCTGAAACGTTGCTGTCATTAAATGCAGCTCTGTCAACGTTAACGCGAGGGATTTGTGTAGGTAGAGCGTAATGAATTAGTGCTGTGATTCAGAGTGTCATTCCACAGAGCTTGTCAGGACTTCCTGGAACAGATACACGCTTTGTTTGGAGCAGATTAGAGGAAGTACAAAGGGCCGAGAGGACTGTGATATACGGGCAAGTTCATAAATCCTGCAGGGCTTTGTTTTTCTTTCTTGGAAGTACCAGTGTGTGTGTAGTCCGGTATCCTTTATTCTGCCTTTCAGCAGAAGAAAATACACTGTCATGATTGTTCCTCACCCAGTTCAACAGCTGAACCTGTCAGCGTCTCTGTTTCTGTGTGAGTCTGGTTGCTGCAAGTGGAGGCAGCTGCTGAAAGCACTTAGATTACTATAAAACCAAATGCTAAAATGGCTTATTTAAAAACTAAATTATAAAGCCTGTGCATAATCTAATATTCAGCTATATCAAAAACTTACATTTCATAAGAGAGAGATGTGGAAGATTTTTGTTTTGTGGTTGTTGTTTTTTAATTTTTTTTTGACGAATAAGTTTATTTAGCTAAACTTCTCTTGAAACAGCATGCTGATGATTGCTAATAAATATTAACACTTAGAAAAATGCATATTACTGTCTTGTTTATTGCTAGAATATGTTTAACAACGTGATAATGCCTTAAACTAAGAATTTTGTTCCCATATCATCGAAAGGGAAACAGGTAGGAGAAAGGAGATACTGGAATTATTATATTATTTATTATAATATAAATATTATAGTTATGTTCTAATACACAGTCCAACTATGTTCTTCATAAAAATGTTACAAGGTACTGCGTCATTATTAATTTTGTTAAAGAGAGTGATCAGGATTGTTTTCATATTGAGTTTACTTCTTCACCTCCCTCTCCCTGGTCAGGTATCACTAGAGATTCTTTCCCCATTTTGTTTCAAGGGAGTAGTCCATTTCTGTCTTTAGCTGGAATGACTCAAGAGAACTGCAAGCCTAGTATGTGAATTCGGGGAAGGAATAGATTGAGTGGAATACAAGAAATACTCAAACTTGTAGTGGTCTCTGTGTCAGGACTTAGGATCACCTGTGAGAGAAAAGACAGCTTTGGCAGCTTGCAGTGGCACTGTAACAGAGTGTCTGTCTGTAAAGATACTGTTAAAGGTGATTTTTTGTTGTGACAGACGATTAAAATCTCCATGCTGAGCTGGTCTCCGAAGTGTCTTTCTGAATAGCTAAGATTTTGTAAGGAGCATTCAATAGCCTTAACAGAAGATTGTGACAATTAGTGTGTCCCTTGGGTTCTGTGATGCAGTTTGGTAAAGGAGTGGATACAGCTGTCAGCTGCTGTCTGAATATATTGTTTGTCTGCCCACCAGTTAATGCTTATATTTTTCTCCTTCACTTAAACTGTAGCTGCATTTTTAAAGCATGGAAGGCCACCTCCATGTTCAGAATGCAGGAACAGTGGTACCTGTGCAGCTGTCTTGCACTCCTTCCTTTTGAACTTGTTCTGAATGTCATGTCAGGTGCTTGGGATACCTGTGTGTCATATTTTGCAGGCACATATGTAGTTGTTCCAGGCTGGTTGAAGAGCAGCCCTGAGGAGAAGGATTTTGGTATATTCAGGTTATACCCAAGAGGCTGGGAGAGGCTGGACGTGTCACAGCCGTGTGCACTAGGACCCAGANTGGGAATGAATGAGCTTTAATGTCCTTTCCAACCCAAACCGTTCTAGGATTCTAAATGTAAGAAGTTTGGGCTTGACAGGGACACTGAATTTGTGAAGGCTCCAGTCTTTTCCTGAGTACAGGCAGATGTCACTCAGCTCTGAGCTTGCTATAGTTAGCTCATTTCTGCCTACAAAATAACCTACAGCATACTTGGAAATTGCAGGTGGACTGTATTTCTCAAAATGAATAAGGAAGGTCTGAGATGTGTAAGAAGATAAATGTCAAATCTCTGTCCCTTATTATGAAACATAACTTTTTTGTTGTTGTTGTTGGGAAAGGCTGCAGAGCCTTTCTGGGAGGCAGAGCATTTCTGGAAGTGTCTCAGTTTTTTACAGGGTATTTAAGAAAATCTGTCTCAAAGTTAGTTTGTATTGGAAAAGGTAAATGTGCTTTAAGGCAGAAATCGGTTGCAGTAGGGACTCTGGGACTCTGCAACACCGTGGTGCTGTCTGAGAGTTATTAAAAATATCTTGAATTGCCTTTCTGAAAAACAGGCTGTGCTGCATTATACAAAATGCCAGGGATAAAGGTTTCAGGTTTAATTTTATAGAAAATACGGTTTTCTGCAATTAGACTTGTGGAGTCCCTTATAACACTTGTGTTACCGTATGTTGATGTTTGATTTATGGTTCCCTTGGGTGTGCTATGGATACTCTGCTTTTTCTTTGGTTTTGCTAGTGTTAGCACTCAAGAGTGTACACTAATGATTGTAACTGCATAGTCGGCAAAAAGATACAATGTTAGTATTTAATTGTATGAATTCTATGTAGAAACTATTGCTAACATTTTGTTGCAGGATGGAGCTCCCAAAGCTTTAAATTATAAAGGCTTCTTTCAGCAGCTTGTTAAGAGCTTGTATCCATAACTGAACATCTGGTTGTTATCAGTGCATTTTCACTTCATTAGAAACTATAAATGCATGTGGAGGAAAAATGAAATACTGTGATCTAGTTACATCACTCCAAAGTAGCACCCTGTGGTGCCAGTACAAGTTAGTTGATATTTCTATTACATTCCCTTATTTTTTCTAGTTATGGTTGTTTTAGGGTGCAGTCTTAGTTGTTAGGAAATTTAAATGTTGACAATGTTTTGACTCATTTAGGGATGCTCGCTGCATTTTATAGGAGCTTAAAAGTTAAATGTAGGAGGAAGAACGGCAATATAATTGATTATAAAGCTCTACAGAATAACTGCAGTGTAGGAAAGGTGCCGTGTAGAGATGATGAGAAATGTTTAGACTTCCTTTCTTGCCAGTTGCGAGCAGCAAAGAGAATAAAAAATGTTTTCTGTTCTATCTCAAGAGTGCCATATTTTAATTGTTTTTGTTACTTTCAAAAGAATAGGTCAGAATAGTGCTATTGAAGGAATTTTTATCAAGATTGTAGTGGGTCCATTATTTGAAAAACATGTGACTTCTGCATTTTTGGCAACTTTGTCTATTCATCAAAGGCAAACTTGCATCTGTTGAAACTGAGGTTGAAGGTAGCGAAAACATCCAAACTGAGAGAGATTTGTGTTGTTTCACTTTGAAGAGCCTTGAAGTTTAAGACTGTTGTGCTCTGTTTAGGAGGGAGCTGATTCATATAAAGGGAGTCTTATTTGCTGCTGCACTTTTTTGTATTTGGAAGATTTTCTTAATTGCTTATATCCTTATTTCTAATGGTTGATATATGGTGTTTTAAGTGTCTAAAGATCCTGAGTAGGAGAACCTTTATCTGTATCACATATTCTTACTCTGTTCTAGTTTAGTTTTTATTTTAGACTTAGATTAGCATTTCTCTATGACCTATCTGTTCGCTCGGTGCACTTTTAACTTGTAACAAACTTCCTCACCTCAAAGCACAGTATCAGAGGTCTGTGCAGTTTTTCATACATTATGCTATGTAGCATACTCCTAATAATCTGCTTTCTGATACGATTTTCAGCCGTGTTTTCAGAAAAGATGATGGGCGCTGAAAAACGCCTGGTTGCAGGTATTTGGGTCTCAACAGCAAAGACAGACTGTGGAGCAGGTCTGCCTTTCCCTAGGCTGCATCACTGAAATGCAGGACATGATTCCTGTGGTCTGGCTCTGAAAAGCTCTCAGATGGTCTAATGTAGTTGTTTGAGCATCTTCTCTTTCCTGGGGGTTGGAAGCTACACCTGGGTGTCTCTGCAGCTGTCCATTTTGATGGGAATTTGGGCTGCCTTCTTGTGTTCTGCTGTTTGAAAAGTAATGTCTTTTAATTAGTTTTAGTGGATATTGGTAACAATCACGTATCATTGGTGATACAAAAAGTGAATAGAGAATAATACAGCTTCTCTGTGCAACATTTAGAAGTCCAGAATTTCTTCTAGTATTTTTGATCTATAGAGGGAAGAAATAAATATCAGTGAGGTGAAACTATACACAGTCACATAGTCTCAGATGGTTTAGGAACAGGTCTGTGAAAAAAGGCTCTTGAGCCTGGCTGTCAGGTATCCTTTAGGTACTACCTTTAGAGCATTTCCATATTGTTGATGCTGCCAGGGCTGGAGCCCCTCTGCTCTGCAGCCAGCCCGGGACACCTGGGGCTGCTCAGCTGCACAAGAGAAGGCTCCAGGGACAGCTCCCAGCCCCTGCCAGGGCCTGAAGGGGCTCCAGGAGAGCTGCAGAGGGACTGGGGACAAGGCAGGCAGGGACAGCACCCAGGGAATGGCTTCCAGTGCCAGAGGGCAGGGCTGGATGGGATCTTGGGAAGGAATTGCTGTGTGTGAGGGTGGGGAGGCCCTGGCACAGGGTGCCCAGAGACACTGTGGCTGCCCCTGGATCCCTGGCAGTGTCCAAGGCCAGGTTGGATGAGGCTTGGAGGTTTAGTGAAAGGTGTCCCTGCCCATGGCAGGGAGTGGAAATGAGATGATTTTCAAGGGCCTTCCAACCCAAACCATTCTGGGATTTTTTGTTTTCTAACCCTATTCTTCTCCCAGTTGACAATACCCAGTGTGGGGGGATGCAGTACGAAATGTCAGAGATGCTTTCTACTTCCAGTCAGTGTTTGCTGAGTGCCCCCTTGGGACATCTCCCAAATGTTTGGAGTCAGCTGTAATGTGTGTAGAGCATTATCAGCTGCCACAGTGCATATGTGCCATCAGTGAGTGTAAAATTAGGAGTGTTTCCAAGAGGAAAGATTATGTTCTCTTTGAGTTGTTGTACTTGTATCCTGAGACTGATAGCCAGATATTGTACTTGCTTTTCAGTTTTCAAAACTGGTCCTATTCTCTGTGGTGACTCCTCTTTCACCTTTCTGGTGGGCCCTCAGGAAGCAGGGAAATGAAACCTGGTTCCTGTATGATTTGAGACTTTTTGTATGAATCAGCCCTTTTGGCAACTCTCCTAAATTAGAAAATGGGTTACCTTTTAACCTTTTAATACTCGGAGTAGACAGCTCTGGCTGGGTGAAAGTTCAGGAAAATATTTGAATAGGGAGGGGGCTCGGTCTAGGGGTGGGAGTTGAAATTTGGAGTTTAGTTTCTGACTGTTCAGGCTGTTTGCTCTGTAGGTGTGAAATCATTTATGAGCTCTCAGCCTCTGTGTGCTGATATAGAAATAGCTGCGTTTCACTGAGTAATTAAAGTGTTTACAACAGCATGTGCCTTCAGAGTGTTAATTGGAGTTCATAGCTGAGATTTTCCTCTATGGTGCCTCTGTGCTTCACCTTGGTTCCTCTGTCACAGACCTCTCTCTCACAGGCGGGGAACAAAGCTGAATGATTGGGAGCACAGAAAGCACTTGTGAGTGGTGCTTGGCCTTGGAGAGAAGCCAGCAGCAGCAGGATGGTGACACATAGGTAGATTGTTGAAGTTCTTGGTAGGTGATGCTGATAGGAGGTAATCCACATGGGTTTGAATGGATAAAGCAGATGCCAGGATACTGGGGAGCTGTGGTTTTAACAGGACTGTAGTTTTTGTTCTGGTGATTGCATCATATGGAAACAGTATTTGGGCTAAGGTTGGATGAGCCTTAGAGCAACCTGGTCTAGTGGAAGGTGTTCCTGTCTGTGTCAGGGGGTGGAACTGGATGAGCTTTAAGGTCCCTTCTGACATAAACCAGTCTAGGATTCGAAGATTCCAACTTACAAGTTTGCCACCAAAGTTAATAAATAAATCAACTAAGATGTATGTTCTTGGTGGAAGACCAGAAGAGAGGTGATATTCTCTTCTCAGAAGAGAAGGATATTCCAGTCCATATCCTGGAAGAATTAGGTACTGCCCCAATTTCTTCTAAAGCAGTACTACTGTATGTCTAAATGCAGTACTGCTTTAAAGCAACACTTGAAGGGCTGTAGAGCCCAGGGAAGCCCAGGATCTCTGTTACCTACCTGACAAAGCAGATTGAGATGGAACGTGTTCTGACTTAGTAGCATTTATTTCCTGGCGGTTGTGGACTCTCTGTCCCTGGCAGTGTCCAAGGCCAGGCTGGACAGGGCTTGGAGCACCATGGGATAGTGGAAGGTGTCCCTGCCCATGGCAGGGAGTGGGACTGGATGAGCTTCAGGGTGCCTCCCAACCCAAACCATTCTGTGATTCTAATTTTTGTCCTTTGATTTACTGAGTTGTTATCTAATGATTACTGTAAATCATACAACTCCTTCATTGTTGGATTTAAAAGTTTTTATTGAAATGATCTGGTATCATTTGCTTTTGGAAAGAATCCATTGATTTATCAGTTTTTCATTGAAATGCAGACACCAAACACATGTTAAACACATTTGTTATGCTGATATTGGGGAATCTTGCATTTTGGAGCTCCTCGTTCTATGAAGAATCCGTAATTTAACATAATCTCAGATAGATAAGGTATGATATGTCTTTTCTTCAGAGAGTACATGTTTATGTGTAAGGTTTGTTGCCAGAAATCAGTTTTAGCTTGGGTGTCACAGGGGAGAACCTGGAACTGCTCCATCCGATCCAAGGATGTCACTGCATATGAGGTGTCCAGGAGGACAGCTGCCTGGGATAAGAGGAGAACCCAAATGCAGGAGAGAAATGATTGCCATGAGTTCTAGACATCAATCTGTCTCAGATTCTTTCTGTGTGAAAGACGTGTTTCGAGAGACAGACCTGTAGTATCTGCTAACTTGTCTATCTGATACGGGAATGTATCTCCCTTTGGAAAGGAGAGAGAGAGAATAAGATGAAAAAAATTGAGAATAACTAAAAAAATCCCCAAAGGAGAAAATCCAATGAAGAGAAAGGAAAGACCTCTACATGTTTTGGTACATTGCGTTATGAAGTCAATTTATGCAGAGCATGAGCTCTAACTGTGGATATCTGATTTGTTTTGTAAGACACTTGAGAAGGAAAAACAAAAGACACAGAAGCTCAAAACAGCAAGCAGCTATTCTGGCTTTCTACAATAAGCAGCTAAATAATTTTGACATGTAATTGATACATGAGTTCATTATTTCTAGTTTCCTTCTTATCTGCAAGCAAACAGTTTTCAGGGGAAGTTGGAAATCAGCATAAATTCCATGTAAAGTCATTCTGTATGACCGATAGCTTTGAATAAAAAAAAAAAAATTCAAAACCAAGACCCCCTATTATATAGTCTCTCAATATAAATAAACAATATGTTCTTTGAAGTCGAAGAGGTTCCTGGTAGTTCTTGTGATCCTTTAGAAATGCTTGAGTTTCAGAAAACCGTGCATTTGACCCTTGGTGGAGAAAGTAATTTTGTTCTGAAGCTTTATCCTTCTGCTGATAAATTAAGGGCGACTGGACCTGAGGGGTTACTCCAGATATCAGGACCCTGCATGTGTTTATGTCAGAGCAGATTTAATTTGAACAGATTCTACAGGTTTGAGTGGAGTGTTTCTGCAGTTAAATGTGCCCTGTCTGGGTTTGAACTTAGAGAGAATGAGAATAACTCACTAAGCTTGAATTTATCTTTCTTTTTGTTTTTTCTATCAGAGTTACATAAGGATATTGAAAGCACATTTTTTTCCTCACAAAATATACTTAATACAGTACAGTAATCTCGTAGTTTATTTTTTTATGCTGATTCTTGTCAAAACAGAAAATTATTTTGTAATGTTTCCTCAAATTTCCTATTCCACTTGTGTGGGTTATCATAAAAATAAATGAATGAATGATTGAAATAGAGAAAAAGTATGCCAGACCCCAAAATTTGTTTCCTCTCTGAATAGTGACCCAGTGCATGTTGTAGTATGTAATGAAATAATTACCCTTTTCATTCATCACCTTGGGGTAGGAGACACTGTTCTCGTATTCTCAGCCTTTGTCATAATAAGTTTCTCAAAGTTTTTCTTACAATACCAAAAAAGTATTTTCCCAAACCATTGTTTTTATTTTGGTAGAAAAACATCTCCTAGTTTTTTTTTTGCGGGTGGCTGAACCTTTGATAATTGATCAGTATATATATGTCCTCTTTGCTTGGGATGCGTGTGGGTGGGCGGGTTGCACAGCACCCCTGGTTTGGAGAGGGAGCAGGCACTGTTCCTAGTGCAGCCCTGCTTCTGGCTGAGATGAATTTGCAGTGGAACCAGATCAGAGTGTAACCTCTGGCCTGATCTAATTATCAGCATTTACACTGGCGAACTTCCTCAGGAGTGGGCAAAAAGTCAGGTAACTTGCAGAGAGTAAAAGTAATTCAAAAGGACATCATGATTTTCAGGAAAATGTTACTTAGGCAATATGTCCTTTCCCAACCCACAACTTCAAATGTTTGGGGTTCAAATACTCAAATGAGGCGAGAGAAAATAAAAAACAGTGAATTTGCACAAACTTCACTTTTAAAAACATTTTTGTATGAGAGGTGGTGCAGTTCTGTGGATTGTGATCCAGGAAATTGTGATTCCAGTTTGCTGTTGGCTTTGAGTAAATAACTGCTCTCTGCAGAAACTCTGACCTCGAGCTTCTGCAGAAGAGCTTGTCTGTGCATCATGGTGCATGAAATTCTGCTTTTCACACTTCACGGTAATGCATGTTGTTTGCAGCATATCTGGCAGCACACTTGAAAATATTAAGCTATTTGATTATGTTAAAAATTAGACTGTTTTCTTCTACATAAAATCCCGTGTATTTCAGTGAGGACCACACCAGCTCTGATCCTGAGGCTAGTAAAAAATCTGGTCTTTTCTGGGTTTAGTTTGTTTTGCTTTGGGAGATTGCACTGTAGTTTTCAAGTCAGCATTTGAAAGAGCACTTAGTTTTAAGCTTATACCTGTTCTAAATGTTAAGAATAAAATTTTTGGAAGGTGACATTGTAACAAAGAAAAATTTAGCACCACTGATTAAACAACATGGATGCTGATTTCTTCTTTGGTGTTTCGATTTTGTTTAAATCTTAAATAGAGGTACTATGAAATATTTGCATTTGACAATAATAAACGGATTTTGAATTTCCAGTATGTCCTAGGTCAGAAAACCCTGGTAATTGTTGGAGGGAAGCTGTTGTGACTTAGAGATACTGGATTGTGAAGCATACTGTGGAAATTAAATAGTGACAGTGGAAGAAGCATGAAAAGGACTTGTAGTAACGATAACAATGCTTGATAACAATATTTCTGATGAACTGCAGGATGGTGCTGTTGCACCAAATGAAGTACCTCCTTTTGGAGGATGCAAAAACAGTCTTTGGTTGAAAGTAAGAATGCCACTAGTTCATGTCCAAGTTAGTTCATTATGTTTTAAAAGGTTTCTTGTAGTCTGCAATTTGTTACTGATTAAAGAGGCAAATGCCATTTTTCTCTCCCTTTTAAAAACAAGATCTGTAACAAAGTCATTATAGGCAGAGGTGGGAACAGAAAGCACAAGATATTTTTAATAGTGTGCCTGTCATCTGTTCTGCTGCACAGCCTTTCCTAATCAGCCTGAGCTAAATGAACTTTGCTGAACTGTCTGGTGTCTGTATTTAAGCATTGCAGCTCATTCTTTGTGATTATCTGTAATACCTTGAAACTTTCTACTTCCCTATTTCCTCAGAAATACCATTTAAAACTGAATAATGTAAGTGGTATTCTGATACCCTGAGCATTTTGTACACTTGAGCTGGCATTTGTATATTACATTCCTCTCGTAGGGATCCAATTTTCTTGGCAGATGGAGCTGTGTTGGGCTAGATGGACATTCATTCCCTCACTTAACATGATGGTGTTGTGACAATTTTGTTGAACAGTACAAAGGACACGCTTTTGAGACAGACTTATTATTTTTAGGAAGGAGTATAGTCTATCAATTGCAACTTGAGTGCTATGAGTAATACCTCTTTTTACATTGTTTTGTCCTTTGGCATATGAAAAACGTGTTTATTTGTAAATAAGAAATTTCTTATTTCTAAAAAACAACCCCTTTTTGTTATGAAATGATTCTGGGTATCTTGAATTTGTTGTTTACATGTTCCCAGTTGAAACATTCTGTGCTACAGAGTGTATAGCTTCAGGTGAAGCTACCAGATATTCTTGGAAATCAGCTTGTAAACAACCCATTAGACTAATCTCTGTAATTTTCCCTTTATTTTGCAGAGATATTACATACAGCATTTCTTTGGAAGCCGTGACAACTCTCATTGTGTTCCTCTCCTGCCAATTATTCCACAAAGAGATTCTTCGAGAGAGCATCATTCACAGATACCTGATGCATGGTCGATGGTATGTCCTGCTCTGGGATGCTGCCTAAGGGCAAAGCAAATGTTGCTGTTGCTTCTTTAGGTTGTTTGTACCTGAAAACAGAAGGCAGCAAAAATGTTGGTTTGATAGAAAATTTGTTCTGCTCAAAAGAAAAGAGGACAGAAAAGCAAATATCTGTAAACGCTCTTGGAGGGATTTGGGTGGAAATCTCATAGCCCAGACTTAACTAAAACTAATTTGGGAATAATTTTTATATTTTGAGGGTAGTTTCATTAACTTAAAACAGCATTTACTTTTCAGGATGGTTTTTTGATTCAGCAGTGAGTCTTGTAGCACTGCAGCCTAGAGAGCTCAGGTCTCTCATAAATGCTAGAGCTTTCTTGCCATCCAGATAAGCAGCAATCCTTGGAAAGATGGAGATGTGCTGTGCTGAGCTGAAGGGAACACTTAGCTGGGGCTAAACTTGGTTGTATGAGTAATACCACTTGTTCTGGCAAGTTGGTGGCTGTGTTCAACTGCTTTCACGGTGGCTTACGTGCATTTTAGTCAGGCTCGCATTCATCCTCTTTCACGTGATGAAACTTCAAGTTTCATGTGGGCAGATTCCTCATAAATGTATTTATTCTCTGGTTTCCTGAAGTTTCTACTAGGTGTAAGAGACTACTCTGATGTGCAGGGAAAGGAGCTTGAAGCACAGGGCAGACTTCAGCCTGTAACAGCAGCAGGATAGAGCCAGAGCCTCAGGATGTGTGGGGTGTCCAGGTGCTTCAGTCTCTGGACTGAAGGAATTGAGGGTTTGGGGGAAAATGGGGAATGTTTGGGGGAAGAGTTAGTGTGTGGTCTAAGAGGTCTGATTTGGGAGTAGGAGGTGCCTAGCCTCTGGAGAGAGACATGGGAATTTGGTGGCTGGGAATCAAGAGCCATATGAACAGTTGGAGGAGTACTGGTGTGACATCCCACCCCTAAGGAGAAGGAAGCACCCAGGATTTGTAGATCTTCATGACCAAAAGGAATGACAAAAGTCAGAGGATCTGCAAAGTTTTATTAGTAAATTACATACTTGGCATGGAAAACGGTGTGTTTGTCCCTGATATCCCAGTGTAAGCACAATGGTGTTTGGATAAAGGTGGGGGGCTGTAAAGGGAGAAAGAGAGGGACACAGAGAGAGAGAAGGAGAGAATTGGATCAAAGAAGGGGAGAGAGAAAAGAAGGAAAAAAGAGAGAGATCACCAGTCCTGGCTCCAGTGTCGATCCAGCTGATGGGATGTCCTGGGCCCTGGGCTTTGTGGGGCCCCTTTTAAGTCTTCCCCTTCCTCTCACTTTTCCTGCAATCAGTTCTCATGCACAGTGGGTTCTTTCAGACCTTTCTGGGAATGGGTTGGAGGCTCTGGGGTCCTGGGTGGGCTCGTTCCCCCTGCAGTGCCTGGCCCTTCTCGGCCCCATCCCTGCGCTGAGCCGGGTTGTGCCTTTCTGCGGGAGCCACAGCCAGGAGGTTTGTCCCAGAAAAGGCTGCCCTGCCTCCCTATGGCCCCTTCTCCAGCCACATCCTGGTCTTTCTCTTGTGTGTTTTTACCAACAGTCCTTGTTTGTTATTCCAAAAAATCCTTGGTTGGCTCCACACCATGCAGCCATCGGTGTTTGGGACGTGTGTATTAGCCCCTCACCTTTTGGACTTCTGCAGATGTTCAGGGGGTCCATTCTAATGGAGCTCCTGTCTTTTCAGCTCTAAATCAGATGGGAATGGCAGCCAGCTGTTTGCTTCTGTGGAAATGCTACTCCATTTTGGAAATACTGTTACCTTTTAGTTAAACCCAACAAATTCTGCAGGCATTTTTCATGTTCACTGATGTGAGGTTGGTTGTTTCATTGCTCTTTGCAAATTCATAGAATTATGGAATCCTTGAGATATGAAAAGGTGTTTAAGATTGGTTCTGAGCTGCACACACAGTTAAAAATACTGTAGGTTGTTGGTACCTGTTCTGCGTTATCAGAGCATGGAGTAAAAACTGAAAAAATACAGCATTTCTTTCCATTGCATAAATATTTTTTCAGTTACATCTTGAGGTAAGTGAAAACAATGATTCTACAAACTAAATGGTTTATTTAAAAAACAAAAACCAAAAGGCAGTTTTTCAAGATCCTGCTGTGGAAGATGCTCCTATAGATCCATGCTGAAATCTGGGCAGCTTTGCATGGGCAAGACCTTGGTGTTCTTTCCCTTTCCATTCTGGTCAGCACTGGGAGACTTACTGACCATCTTTAATGCCAAACACCAGCCCTTGCACCCTACCTGGACTTCGTTGTGCCAATTTTTGTGAGTTGTGAGTCAACTAAAGTTGTTTGTTTTTTTTCTTTCCAGTCTCCCATACACCAGCAGACTTGTGAAAACTTTGCTGTATAATTTTATTAGACAAGAGAGAAGCCCTCCTCCAGGGACCCACGTCTTTCAGCAGCAAACAGATGGAGGAGGACTGCTCTATGGAATTGCATCTGGGGTGGCAAGTGAGTCTGATTTTCTATAAATTGTACTTCAGACCATATGAAGTATCGCCTTCTGTGTGCCCTCTCTTGCAGGCACACCTGCAGCCCATTTCTTTTTCAGCAAGTGATACCAGTGTAGAAAAGCTGTCCCCAGGCCTGCATGGCCCATCTTGAGATGTGTTAGAATCTGAAGCAATTATACCTGCAGGACAGCAGATGGTAAAAGTATCACCTAGCCCCTGCTTTTTTTTATTGACATATTAAAAAACCCCCAACCAACCAAGTAGTGCCCTACTTGATGAATCACATACTTCAAGTTACTTAAAATGTTGGAACAAATAGTTTTATGTGCACGTTTTATTCTTTACAATTACGCAGTGGATGTGGTGATCTGCTCTGTGGCTCTGCTTGAGCAAAAGGTTGGGCTGGGTGGTCCCAAGGGGTCCCTCCCAGGAGGGTTCTTTGATGTAAAGGAGCAACCTAGACAGGAATTTTTGTAACATATTGTGCCTTTCCTAGTAAGTTAACTGATGTTTTTTCCTGATAAGTATGACTAGATTCTGACCTTTACTGGACTGTTTACTGTAGAGAAATACTGCCTGAAGAATAGCAGAGACTTGGTGCCGTTTGTTGTTCAGAAAAAGGTTTCTCATTTTTGTTATACTATACACTCTGTTTTGGTTGGTGGCTGCTCCCTTCCCCACACCAGATGTGTTTTACTGGCATATAAAAATCCATCCTAGAGGCTTTTTCTTTTCCACCAAATGAGAATAAAACATAATACAGTGCTAACAGCAAAAGTAGATATTATATTCTTTCTCCCCAATAAACTAGAGAACACTTTGCAAGTCAGTTGCTGTTAAAACCGATACTATTTATTTAGCTCTTTTGTGAAATCAATTCACTGGCAGCCTCCTGAGGGAATATTAAAGTTCAGGCCGCAAGGGGTCTGCCAGAATTTTCAGTCGGAGGCAGTGCCCGCGTCTCTCCTCACGGCGGCACTAAAAGCGCACGGCTGCTGCGCGCTGCTCCTTCTGCGCTCCGGGCTACACCCTCCAGGGCTTGTGTCCCTCCGGTAAACCCAGCGCAAAGTANGCCTGTAACAGCAGCAGGATAGAGCCAGAGCCTCAGGATGTGTGGGGTGTCCAGGTGCTTCAGTCTCTGGACTGAAGGAATTGAGGGTTTGGGGGAAAATGGGGAATGTTTGGGGGAAGAGTTAGTGTGTGGTCTAAGAGGTCTGATTTGGGAGTAGGAGGTGCCTAGCCTCTGGAGAGAGACATGGGAATTTGGTGGCTGGGAATCAAGAGCCATATGAACAGTTGGAGGAGTACTGGTGTGACATCCCACCCCTAAGGAGAAGGAAGCACCCAGGATTTGTAGATCTTCATGACCAAAAGGAATGACAAAAGTCAGAGGATCTGCAAAGTTTTATTAGTAAATTACATACTTGGCATGGAAAACGGTGTGTTTGTCCCTGATATCCCAGTGTAAGCACAATGGTGTTTGGATAAAGGTGGGGGGCTGTAAAGGGAGAAAGAGAGGGACACAGAGAGAGAGAAGGAGAGAATTGGATCAAAGAAGGGGAGAGAGAAAAGAAGGAAAAAAGAGAGAGATCACCAGTCCTGGCTCCAGTGTCGATCCAGCTGATGGGATGTCCTGGGCCCTGGGCTTTGTGGGGCCCCTTTTAAGTCTTCCCCTTCCTCTCACTTTTCCTGCAATCAGTTCTCATGCACAGTGGGTTCTTTCAGACCTTTCTGGGAATGGGTTGGAGGCTCTGGGGTCCTGGGTGGGCTCGTTCCCCCTGCAGTGCCTGGCCCTTCTCGGCCCCATCCCTGCGCTGAGCCGGGTTGTGCCTTTCTGCGGGAGCCACAGCCAGGAGGTTTGTCCCAGAAAAGGCTGCCCTGCCTCCCTATGGCCCCTTCTCCAGCCACATCCTGGTCTTTCTCTTGTGTGTTTTTACCAACAGTCCTTGTTTGTTATTCCAAAAAATCCTTGGTTGGCTCCACACCATGCAGCCATCGGTGTTTGGGAC
>VYZR01001358.1:193912-208811 GCA_013400675.1 Oxylabes madagascariensis | reverse complement strand
TCTGAAGCAATTATACCTGCAGGACAGCAGATGGTAAAAGTATCACCTAGCCCCTGCTTTTTTTTATTGACATATTAAAAAACCCCCAACCAACCAAGTAGTGCCCTACTTGATGAATCACATACTTCAAGTTACTTAAAATGTTGGAACAAATAGTTTTATGTGCACGTTTTATTCTTTACAATTACGCAGTGGATGTGGTGATCTGCTCTGTGGCTCTGCTTGAGCAAAAGGTTGGGCTGGGTGGTCCCAAGGGGTCCCTCCCAGGAGGGTTCTTTGATGTAAAGGAGCAACCTAGACAGGAATTTTTGTAACATATTGTGCCTTTCCTAGTAAGTTAACTGATGTTTTTTCCTGATAAGTATGACTAGATTCTGACCTTTACTGGACTGTTTACTGTAGAGAAATACTGCCTGAAGAATAGCAGAGACTTGGTGCCGTTTGTTGTTCAGAAAAAGGTTTCTCATTTTTGTTATACTATACACTCTGTTTTGGTTGGTGGCTGCTCCCTTCCCCACACCAGATGTGTTTTACTGGCATATAAAAATCCATCCTAGAGGCTTTTTCTTTTCCACCAAATGAGAATAAAACATAATACAGTGCTAACAGCAAAAGTAGATATTATATTCTTTCTCCCCAATAAACTAGAGAACACTTTGCAAGTCAGTTGCTGTTAAAACCGATACTATTTATTTAGCTCTTTTGTGAAATCAATTCACTGGCAGCCTCCTGAGGGAATATTAAAGTTCAGGCCGCAAGGGGTCTGCCAGAATTTTCAGTCGGAGGCAGTGCCCGCGTCTCTCCTCACGGCGGCACTAAAAGCGCACGGCTGCTGCGCGCTGCTCCTTCTGCGCTCCGGGCTACACCCTCCAGGGCTTGTGTCCCTCCGGTAAACCCAGCGCAAAGTAGCGGCTTGGTTTGCGATTCACTTACACGCACCCCAGATTAATTAAATTGTTCCTTACGGTGTTTTATTCGAGAGTTCAGTCAAGTATATTCTTTTCCTTCGTTTCAATTGCAAGGAGAAATTCACCTTAACATGTTTGTCTAAAGCAGTTTTCAATATCTGGTTTGTAGTTTTGCAGTTTTTACTGTGTAGTTTGGTACGTGTTATTATCTGAATAATTGCCGTTATTTTTGTTATTATTAGTTCTGATCTCTGTAGTGTCCTTCTGTCTCAGTGCTGCCAGGCAAAACAGTTCTTCCCCTCTTCTGGCCACTTGGCTGATTTGTACATCCATCCATATTGCCACCACTCCAGCCTCCCTCTGTAACACTTCTCACATGATATCCCCCATGACTTTTTACTCGTTGTATATTAAGTTTCCATTTCTTAATGCAAACTCTTAAGATTTCAGCCTACATCTGTTCTTGTCTCTTCCTACACTCCCACCTCCTTCACTCCTCTTGAACCATTCCCTTAGCAACTACCTTGGCATACGCCTACGCTTGTTTTCTTGCTTCTTTCACGAGTACCTGAAGTGCCATCTCTTAGCCCGGCAAATTAAGTGTCTTCATTTAAAGCTTGAAGAAGAGGAGCCTTTTTAAGAAGCTTTCTAATTTCCTGCCTGGGAAAAGGGAAAAAAGAAGTACCACATGCTCTTAAAAACTAGAAATGTTTTTCTATCCATGCCCAGAGGTTTGGTTGAGATTTTTTTAAAAATTACTTGCCTATATTTGATGTTGGACTATAGGTGATACGTGGACAGGGTAGGGTTGTAGAGTAAATGGCATTTTGCCTGTCTTATCTCTGAATTAGTTCTTATTAAATCAATACTTTGGTTCATGTAGCCTCAGGCACATGGGTAGAGTGCAGCACAAATGAAGATGCAGCAACATGAGTTGATAGTCTGTTCGGGAACAAAAGTAAGTTTTGATCTATGAACAGCTGTGGAAAACTTTGGATAGGATTTCTGTACTGTATTACTTCTGTGTGTTTTGTAATTTTTATGTGATAGAGATTGAAAGAAGAATGGAAGAATTGAAAAATCACTTCTGTGTTGCTCAGTGCCTTTTAAATACCACAAAATGCTTAAAATAAGGTTATTGAAGTAGTCTAAATATAATCTACTTAGGATGAAAGCAGATAGGAGCCTGGTTTAAAAAAAAAGTAATATGAAATTCTGAGTCCTAAAATGATTATTGTACTTGTTAATTATTTTACTTGATACCACAGTCATCTACATGATCATGTGTAATGTTATTCCTATTTTGTAGTCACTTGCACTGCAGCAGGAGATCAACAAACTCTTACAAGCACTGTATTTTAGATCCACCCTCCTTTTCCTTCCTAGTGATTCAGCAGGAGTGATAATTATACACAATATGAGCAGAATTTTACCCTTTCCCACAGTTAACCTTCTCCTGCTTCTCATCCTTCGTTAGCCTGTTTTTCTTCCTCTCATGAGCTTCCTTGACTGTCCTTAACTCTTAACTCTGAAACCACACAGCCAACATCCTCACACCAATTACTTCTGGTTTTGGCCTCTGACCGGATCCACGTTACCTCTGTGCAAAAACCTTTTTCCATCTTGGATATAAAATACCTGGATTGGATTGTCCTGCCAATTCTGTTATGCTCCAATAATTAAAGAAACAATGGTGGTTTTGGAAGGAGGGGAAAAAGAATGGTATTTATTTTTGTTACTTCATAAAGGAGATTTTTCTCTACTGAGTCAACTTTGCTTTGTCTTTGTGGTCTTTCAGTAGGTGTGCAAAGTAATTGTAAAGTGCTGCTAGATCTGGGGCAGTGTTGTGAAGCATAAATGACATGAATATGCATGGCAGTAGGGTTTAGATATCAGAAACTCATTTATTGGAAACCAGAAATTAATTATTCTTGGTTCACAAAGCACATTGAACCAACTTACCCTCAAACCCAAGTTTTTCTGTTGACTCTAAGTTCCCTCTTCTTTTTTGTTGAGATTTATTAACATTTGCCAATTCATAGTTTACGGTCAACTTAAGTTGAGACAACTTTTTGTGGGCAAGCGATTTTTTTTTTAATTAGTCATTTTATTGCTTGCAAAATAAACTCCTTGTTAGAGTGAGGAACTGCCAAGCAGATGATGTGCTAAGACAGGGAAATGATAGTGCTACTCAAGACTGTTGAAAAATAAGTCAGTTTAAATGGTTTCCTTTGAAATAGTTGATCCAGTTTATACTTTGCTATTAAAAACAACTCCAGACAGTAATGCATCTGGCAGAAGGAAGGAGTTACTGCAACAGTGGGATCTAATTGACTTGGTTTGTGCTGTTAGGGTGTTTATAGATGTGAGGGGTACAATGCTGTGTCTGTGAGGAGCTACAGCAGAGTCAGTAACCGGATTCAGCTTCATTAATCACCTAAGTCATCATCATAGCTAATCTGCCACACAAATGTACTGTTGTAGCATTAATAGAAATTGCAGAATTCAGTGTGTAGGGGTCAGTGATGGCTTGTTTTCTCATGCCTGTATTCTTTGGTTGGAACTGGAGAAATATTCCTGGTTTAATTACTTTGTATCAGGCAAATATGTGTTTTACTCTGCATTATACTATTCAGCATTAGGATACCTGAAGGTATCAGACCTCTGTTGTACGTCTTTGATCTATATACACTATAGCTTATTCCTTTTTTTTTTTTTTTTTGGTGCTGCTTTCTGGTTAACAAAAGCATTTGCATGGTAATTTTTAACTTTACAGGAAACTATTCATTAATATTTAGTTTAGTTTTATGTTAATATCTTTCTCCTCTTCAGTTTTGTGCAGCCTGATTTGTAATATCTACATTAAAATGTACCAAAGTAGAGAGACACAAAAAGGTAATTACAATGTGTCTGTTATTTCTTACGACTTCACCAACCTTTACTTCTGCTAACAAATGCTTCACTCTGCTTGGCTTCTACCTTCCAGATCCTTTTCGTGATGTGTCACAGATCTGGTGTCTATCTCTGGTGCTTAGTCAATGCCTAATTGCCTGTTCATGCCCACCGCAATGGAAACGTACATTTGAGCTTTCTTTACCAGTTCTGTCTGTTCGTGTTCCTCCTTTCTTACAGTCTGTAAGTGTCATCCTCTTGATGCTCTAACTATGATATTTTCCCCTGTCTGAATGGGAAGATTGAGGTGGTTTCCAGGTCTTTAATTTTTCACTTAGTTCCCCTGATGATGTGCCTGACACAGAGCAAAGTGTGCAGTTCAAGCACAGGTACTTTGAGAATAAATGGTTGACTGTTTCTCACACTGTGGCAGGGGAAGTGCAAGAACAGCAAACTGGTGCTAGAGCGGCTTCATCCTGCCCAAAACCTGTGCTTGGGTGCTACAAGGACCGCAGAAGCAGGTTTGAAATTGGGTTGCTGCTGCCCGAGCAGTGCCTCAGTGTCCCCTTTGAGAATTTTCATGTTTTTATGACAAAAACCCATTCTCTGCCTTAATCATTTTAGTACAGAAATACACTGTGTCTGATAGGAATCTCTGCAGGCTAGAGATGTATTCACTATCAAGCTCTTAGACACTTCCTTTGACATACAGTGTGTCATAAATGTTTCTTGAAATCTAATTTATCTTTGTGCATTTCAATGATGTGAGAGTATAGAATGATTACACAGCAATAGCCCTTTTGGTGGCATTTGGCCCCAGCTTGAATGACGGGGATCTGAAACCAGAACAGTTGTAGTGTAATTAAGAAATAATGATGCACCAGCGGCTGGAACCCCTCTGTTCTGCAGCTGGGAGTGTTCCCCTGGAGAAGAGAAGGCTCCAGGGACAGCTCCCAGCCCCTGCCAGGGCCTGAAGGGGCTCCAGGAGAGCTGCAGAGGGACTGGGGACAAGGCAGGGAGGAACAGTACACAGGGAATGGCTTCCCAGTGCCAGAGGGCAGGGCTGGATGGGATCTTGGGAAGGAATTCTTTGCACAGGGTGCCCAGAGCAGCTGTGGCTGCCCCTGGATCCCTGGCAGTGTTCCAGGCCAGGTTGGATGGGCTTGGAGCACCCTAGGATAGTGGAAGGTGTCCCTGCCCATGGCAGGGGGTTTGGAATGAGATGATTTTTAATGTCTCATTTCAACTCAAGCCATCCTGAGGTTCCATGAAATTCTTGATCAGTCCTGTTAGCTTCACCAACGTTATTTTGATAGTAAACCACCATTAATCAGAACTAGCAGCACAGGTAGCATGAGCTTTGCTCTGTGAGCTCTGCTCTTTGCACATACACTGATGGTAGTGACAGCAAAGCAGTCTTTCCCAGAAGAGCAATTTATACTGTCATTTCCTGGGCTTGGCAATTCTTAGAAATCTTCTGCTGACTTTAAAGAGACTCATCGGTATCTGCAGGGAGGTGTCAGAGCATGGATCAGGCTCTGCTCTGTGGGACCCAGCAATGGTGTCAGGGGAACTGATGACCAAGAAGATCGACCTGAACATGAGGGAGAACTTCCCTGTGTCGTGACTGAGCACTGAGACAGACCAGAGAGAGTGTGGAGCTTCCCTTGCTGGGGATATTCCAGTCCTGTCTGGACACAATCCTATGCCATTGTTCTGGGATGACCCTGCTTCAGGAGGGAGCTGGGACCAGATGATTCAGTGTGCTCCCTTCCACCCTTACCCATTCTGAGATTCTGTGAAACTACGTTTTTCTTCTTTTTTCTGAGGGGCTGGTGCTCCTGGGGACCCTTGACTGCCACCACTCCCCCTGTGCGACAGTGACAAAATTTTTCATACTTAATATTGTGGAGGCTTATGTGTTTTTAAAGTCTGTAAAGCCTCTTTTCTGTGGTGTCTTCCTGACAGTGCCCAGGCTTGTGTTGGGCTGTAGCTCTACTTAGCCTGTCAGCTGTTTGGAGCAGGGACCATCAGTGCACAGCACACCGAGGCTGTGGTTCATGACTAGAGCTTCTGATTTCTGTGGTCATACAAACCCTAATTGTAACCATATGCTTCAGCTTGTTTACTGAGAGTGCAGCAGCGAGTTTCACGAGGTGTGTTGGTGATTTATCTCCCTGACATTTATCCTGATATTCCAAAACCTGAGCAGCTTCAAATAACCCATTATAAAAAAGAAGAGAAAATCTATTGGCTCAAAATGATTTTTCTTTAATTCTTTAGGGGAAGTTGCTTGTTAAAGGAAGCCAAGAAGCAAGCTTATGTATTGTCACGAAGTTTTAAAAGTTGGTGTTCTGCAAGAATTAGGACTAGAAAAAAGGAATTTTGTATGGC
Organism: Oxylabes madagascariensis; assembly: GCA_013400675.1. Classification (NCBI taxonomy): domain Eukaryota; kingdom Metazoa; phylum Chordata; class Aves; order Passeriformes; family Timaliidae; genus Oxylabes; species Oxylabes madagascariensis. The sequence continues at coordinate 202,617 of VYZR01001358.1, read as the reverse complement.
TGAAAAGGAGATATTTCTTGCTTTCCAAACTCTTCTTAGCTCTAGAGAATTATGGAAATTGAAATTGAGATAGACAGTATTTATAGTTAGAGAATGTCAGTAATCAGATATGTAAAAAACCAAACTTGAGCGACAAGTTTGACAATATTTGGCTTTTTCTAGAAGTCCTATAAATTTCAACTAGTGGATGGTAAGAAATCCATAATTCTTCACTTTATAATCCAGTGTCAACAAGAGTGTTCATTTCCTACCTAGTCTTGATTTTAGCAATGAATGTGAAAAGGCTTTAAAAAGTACCAGTATATTTTCAGTTCTGTTTTGAGCACATTTCAAATGACAAAGATGCTTGACCATCCATGCTGTCTAAGAAACAGCCCAAAATCTCTGAGTTAAAGGTTCAATACCTTCTTCCTGTAGGCTGCTGTGCTTCTTGTACAGTGTTAACAGATACTGTGCTCAGGTCAGAGCCCACCTGCAGAGCTGCCCCAGCCCTGCCTCCAGCAGCACAAGGACGTGGAGCTGCTGCAGCCAGGCCAGAGGAGGCCACGCAGATGCTGCCAGGGCTGGAGCCCCTCTGCTCTGCAGCCAGCCCGGGACACCTGGGGCTGCTCAGCTGCACAAGAGAAGGCTCCAGGGACAGCTCCCAGCCCCTGCCAGGGCCTGGAGGGGCTCCAGGAGAGCTGCAGAGGGACTGGGGACAAGGCAGGCAGGGACAGCACCCAGGGAATGGCTTCCCAGTGCCAGAGGGCAGGGCTGGATGGGATCTTGGGAAGGAATTGGTGTGTGTGAGGGTGGGCAGGCCCTGGCACAGGGTGCCCAGAGCAGCTGTGGCTGCCCCTGGATCCCTGGCAGTGCCCAAGGCCAGGCTGGACAGGGCTTGGAGCAGCCTGGGGTAGTGGAAGGTGTCCCTGCCTATGGCAGGAGGTTGGAACTGGATGGGCTTTAATGTCTCTTTTCAGCCCAAACCATTCTAGGGTTTTATGATCTTGAACTTTTTGATGGTGCTCCTTCTGGATGGCAGATGCAGACTTCGTATTGTTAATGACTCAAAAGATTGGGTTTTTTGCGTTAATGTGGGATATTAAAATAACACCTGCAACTTAAAACTCCATAAGGGATTTATTCTTCATAATTTTGAAAATACCTGCACTAAACTGCTCAGGCTCTAGCTACATGATTTCTCATGAAAATGGTTGGATAGGTCAGGAAAAAGGTGATCTCTTTGGTTCCAGATGCACTGATGCAGTGTTAGGAAGGGTTTAAATTTGGTGTCTTATAATTGACAGGTGCCTGGAGAGATTGGAAAGTGAATGGGTAGGAGAAACTAAGCTGCATTTCAAGTCAGGATGAAGAACATTGACAAAGCACGGCAAATTCTTTGGCTTTCTATTGTTCTTTCTTAAAAACTGTTTTTCAGGTCTGCTCATGGATTAAATCCATCTGAAGCTGCATTTGTTAATAAATTACATGTTACTGAATAACACATTAACTGTTTCCCCTTCATTGTCCTGCCAGATGTCTGTGCCATGTTTTGGAGTGGGAGTATTCAGACATCAGATCACTCATTTTAACCATTGTCCATGTTCAGCAGAGCAGGGGAGTTACATTGCCTGGCGTGTGAGACTCCTTTTAATAGTTAAATTTTGTGGTTTTATTGATTGATCGTGTGTGTAAAGACTAAAGGAATGAAAAGGCAGTGCTGTGCACTGCCTGTCTGAAGATATTGATTAGCTAGCTCCATTTTCTTGGTATTCTCTTTTCTCCTGTAGTTTGCTGGAGTAGCACTTCTGTGAAGTTGTCATGTTATTTTGCATTTTTCTTTAGGATTTTATATTTATTTTATTATTGGTACATTACAGATAAAACAAAGGTAGAGGAAAGGGTGTCCGTGTGCTTTCTGTTTAGTTCCCTGTTCCCTTTCACCTTTAGCTTCCTGCTCCTTCTCTGAAATAAATGATGATAGACTTTTTTTTTAGTGTATCTGCAAGGAAAATCTGTATTTTAACCCATTCACTGAATAACTCCTGAAGTCTGGTAGAATTTTTGACGTGTACAAGGTGAAAGAGAAGTTTATTCATATGATATAAAATATGTTCAGCTTGTGATAGGAGTGGCACGTTTTAGATGTGGAAGTTCTGTGTCTTGATCAAATTAGTTCAAGTTCTGAAACTATTTCATTTGACTTTCAATATTTTTATCAGGGGAGAAGCCTTAATTTTTGATTTCAGTCTACTTAACTAGAATGCTTAAATATAAAGAGTAGTTTACCCAAGGAGCCTGTGGATGAACTCTTATTTAGTAATAGTACTTATCAGACAAGAATATTCCTGCAGAAAGTGGTATGAATCTTGCCAGTGCTAAGCTTATGTCCAGAAGGAGATGGGTAATGAACTACCTCCATAAACAAGTCATTATTGGAAGTAGAAATTGTCATTCTGGCTTTTGAATATGCATGGTGCAAAGGAATCCTGTGCTTTCAGGAGACGATTGTGGTAGATTTTTCTGAATCTCTGATGGAAAACAAAAGTGTGTTGTGAAAACATAACTTTGGACAGCACCAAAACTCAGAATCAGACGAACAGTTGACTCTCTTTAATCTGTAGTGAAAATATTTGTGTGCATTTCTATGTACGTTTGCAGTTCAATGTTGCAGTCTTGCAGATATGTACAGAAGCTTTGCTCCTTGACTCAGATCATAAAACCGTGCTTTTATTTTCCTAAGCAACCTTGTTTTAAATCTGGTTGTTTGCATTTTTTTGTTGTGGTCAGTATGCAAAGAATACACTGAATTTGCAGAACGTGAGACAAAAACATTTTGAAGGATAAGAGAAGTCTCATCCCTGGAAGTGTTCAAGGCCAGGCTGGACAGGGCTTGGAGCAGCCTGGGACAGTGGAATGTGTCCCTACCCACAGCAGGGGGCTGAAATGAGAGGAGCTTTAAGGTGTTTTCCAACCCAAATGATTCTGTGATAAGAGGAAATACTGTGAAAATCTTGGCTATAATTAATTTTGTAATTTTGAGGTACTACAACCTTACTGGAGCCACACACCATCTGGATGTGGCTCAGAATATGTTTTTCCTTGAGCCTTGTTGAGTATTTTCTTAAGAGCAGAAACCTGCAATATTTCCTATATAGACTGAAGTGTTTGACTCTGATCTTGAGGGTTGATTTTACAAATAATTTCATTTTGACAGCCATGGTTTCTAATGAATAATTTCTGTTCAAGAGGGGAAAATGTTCCTTTACTTTTAAGCATAAAAAACTTGGAAGTCTTTCTATCTTTCTTTTATTTCTATGGATTATAGTTGTACTTCCTTGTTTTTGTAGACCCACGGAGGACCTAAGCTCTGCACAGAATGATCTAAGATTTAATGAGGCCTTTGACTAAAATCTTTGTCTTAAACCAACAAAGACAAACCCTTAATGCGATTATACCATCGTTATTTTTTACCTAATGTTCTAGAAGACCCAGTGGTAATTGAATGTGTTCTGCCAAACTGTAGTTTCCAACACAAGTATGAGATTTTTATATAACCTGATAAATGGCTATTTTTCCTTTTGAATAAGCCATCAAAAACTTTTTCCGTCTTTCTGCGAAAGACTTCCCAGCCAAAGCAGAGCAAAGCCAAACAGATCATGTGCTTAGCAGTGTATTAGTAGAAACTATTTTCACAGTTGCAGATTTAAGTTTTATTTCCCTGTCCTGAGGCCAGTTACTATTGTTGAGTAATTTGGTACTTTCGTGATTGAGGTTTAAGTTATTGGTATGTGGTAGTTGTAGCACTGAGCATGAACATTCATTTTTGTGACAGTTGAGGTTGTTTGTCAATTTTTCACTTTTAACCGAATGGCATTTTCCAGAGTGACTCACTTTGGGGAAAGAAAAATACTATTAACAAGAAAAGAATGTGGCACCTAGGAGTAGACATCCTGGTTGAAAAGAATGGATTTCCATTATTGAAAAATAAAATTCTGCATTACATGGAAATTCAATTAGCATCCTTACAGGAAAGTGTGAATTTTTGCTTGCTTCTAAGTAATTAGATTTTTATTTGGATTTTGAATATACGTGAAGCCCAGAGCTGTGCTGCCAAGCTCTGTCAGTTGATGTCTGGGTGATGGTGACTGTTACAGGTGAGGGGACGTGGTTCAGACTGAAGGGACATGCTGCTTTTGTGCAGGCTGACTGGGTGAAGGGCTGGAGCAAGAGGGAGGAAATGTTACCAGCACCATAGCTGGAGTGCAACTTCTTTATTTGTTTTATCTTTCATCAAATATTGGAGTTTATAAAACTAAGCCCTGTAAAATTAAGTGCTGTGTGAAGGGAAGGACTAGATAGATGAGAGGCTGGAGAGGCAGGCACAGAAGCAAATCTCTTATTTCCTAAGTGTTCCGTATTGTCTCCTGGTCCTTTCCATCTTCTGTTTCTGTCCAGTGAGACAAAGAATGGGGATGGTGTGGAGCTAGGAAGGTGGAGTAGCTGACTGAGGAGGATGGATGACATCTCCAACCGAGGTACAGCTTGGCTGGTTGACATGAAGGCTGCTGCTTAATATGTAAATGGCTGTTGGGATGTAAACCCATTACTGATGTGAACGTGTATCCAACAGTTAATGGTAAATACTTCCTTCGTTAGACTATCTTCAGGGGCTTGCTTATGCCAAGTGGAGAGCAAGTTGGTCTGATAGGCTCTCATGCATTATTTTTATTTAGCATGGTAAGCAATTGCTTTCATATTTGGCCTTTCTAGATCTCCAGGTAGTATTTCTTCCAGTATTTGTGCCAAGCACTGCTCTCTTTCCCCCTTAATTTTTGAGCGTTTTGTGAGGTTTGAGGTAGGCTATTACTGGTAGAAATGCTGCTGTACAATGGACAGATTTTCCTTGGCTGGGATCCAAACCCTGTATTCCTTTTGTGGATATTAATTATGACAGAGTTGAGACCTTTTCACTCTTGTGCTGAATTGGGTAGGTAATAAATTTAAAACTAGGTTTCATAAGAGAATTGTGGTCAGGAACAGGATAATATTTTATGTCTAAATGAAAAATTTCAGAATGAGTCTGACTCTGGAATAATTCCTTGTAATTGTTAAGACTGAATTTCTTAGCATTCCAGCTAATGTTTTGGATTTTTGTTCAGCAGTATGAGACTCTGTAGCTGATAAGTACATCGGCCTGTACTCTCAGCCTGAACTGAGAGTTTTTACTTTCCTGTTGGTCTTAATTCACACAAAGCTTGTCAGGAGGGTGGCATGAGCTGGTGTTCAAGGTCCCTTCCAACCCAAACCATTCTGTGATTTCTGTCATACAGCTAGGTTTGAACCTTTGGGGAAAGGTGGATTTATAGATTCGCTTAAGCCTTTAGAACAAACTAGTTTTCAGCAGATCTGAATTAGGGCTTAAATGCACTAGGACTTTGGAGGCAAGAAATAGCTCTTTCACAACTAGTTCTTACTGTACCACCCAAGTAATATCTGCCTGAATACATTGCTTTGTGTAGTGAGATTCAAAAAAAAATGGGGAGAAGGTTAACCAGTAGAATTAGAATGAAGTGAATAGTTTGTTGAGAACCATCTTCTTTGTTCTTTTTCTCCATATTCTCAAGGAAGATCCTGTATTGCAGTTATCAGGCTTGCAAACTTTTCTTTTGGACTGGCAAAGCTTTAAACACAAATTTTACTAGAGGCTGCATGTCTAAAGAGTAATTTTTTGTAAGTGCATAAGCTGGTCTTACATTACTCTCTGAATACTTCTGAAGGTTTTGTGTAAACATATCAGAATCTGTACCATTCTTTGTAAAGAGAACAAACCCCCAGGACTGCCATGAGTTATAAAATCACAGAATCATGGAGTAGTTCGTGTTGGAAGGGACCTTAAAGTGCCACCCCTGCCATGGGCAGGGACACCTTCCGCCATCCCAGGTTGCTCCAAACCCTGTCCAGGCTGGCCTTGGGCACTTCAGGGATGGGGCAGCCACAGCTGCTCTGGGCACCCTGTGCCAGGGCCTCACCACCTTCACAGGCCAGAATTTCTTAAGTAAAGAATTATTTTGTAGATGATGATGGCAGATTGTGCGGTATAAAAGTGTTCGTATTCCTCTACGTGGCAAAGGGTGTGTATTTATAGCTTTGCAGTGTGTGGTTCTGAGGTCTGGTTGTGCACAGAGACATTGTGTGCTTGTGCAGAATCCCAGTAGCTTCAGAGGAAATCTTCACATGAGACCCTAAACTTTCAACCTGTTGGTTTTAGCAGTGGTACGAAGTGCTCCAAGGAAAGAAGGGACACTTCCTGATCATGCTCTGAATTTATAGTGATGCAGGAAACAGAGGAGCATTTAGTTTTTCCTAGAACACTGGGTGAACTATGTTGGGTTTTTTACACAGTTTATGCTGAAAACAATCAGAAAACCACAGTTATAGAAAGTGCATGGTTAAAATACTTAACCATTTGAAGGAGAGAGATGGTGGAACATTGCAGATACAAACCTGGTATGTCATGTGGTACAGCACACGCAGAGCACATTGACGTTGAGTTGGAGTGTTGAAATAAAATGTCCCCAGCCACTTCCAGTCCTGAGGAAATACATGACATCTTTCAGATAAAAGAGCTGAAACCTTAAGATGTAATTTTAGAATTTCTTTATATCTAGTTTTTTAAATAACATTATAAAGAGCTTTCATTTCTGTGGTCAGCAACAAACACTTGGGTCTGTGTTAAGTGATGTTTCACGGAAAAGTGTGGCAAGAGGAACAAAACAAGTCAAAAGAAAACTGTTTTACTCAACAGAGAACTGAATTATTTTTGAAATATAGTGTTTGGAACTACATTGGATTTCTGTAGTGCCAGGGCAAGCCAGGTATGATGAAATTCATGAGAAATTACCTATACAGTAAACTTACATTTTAGAACGTATGAGATTATAAAAGAACAACTGCTATAAAAACATGTCTGGAAAATAAAATAGTAATAGTCAATTTTAAAAGTGTAATGAGTTTAACAATAACTTGCATAAAGGGTGATTGCTAGGATATATTAGTAAACTCTTTGTGATCTTGGTGGTGGTGGCAGTCAGGCACAGCAGCTTGAATGTCTGTGACAGCTCTAATTGACAGAATTTGACATCATACTTCTGAGACCTAGTGACTAGTCCAAAAATGATTTGTATAATTGCATGTATCTAACCAGAAATACCACTTGTACTGTGTAATGGAATAAAGATTCCTTTGGGTTGGAAAGGCTCTCCTTGGAGAAAAAGTAGTTGTAAATCTGTAAGTACACTGCTAAAAGCACATGTATTCTCTTCATCCAGAAGATTTTCTCGGAAGCCTTATGTCCTAGTATGGAATATATGCTAAATTCTAGCAGGAGGGCTTTTCCCGAGCATCCATTCCAAACAGCTGATCAGTGGAAGTGGAACAGTTGCCTACAAGTCTTATGACCTGAAATGTCCTGGAGGAAAAAGTAAAAATAAAAATTCCACTTCCTAGTAATTGGTTAATTGGCCTATGGTCTCAAGGTCAGATAAACTGAAATTTCAAGTGTCTTGAACAATGATTTTGGACTTCTTGATATTACTACATGGTTGAAGTTGTGTAGGCCTGTTGGCCCAAGAGACCCTTCAGGCGCTGGGAATTAAGCAAATCAACTCCTTGTCCTGCTGAACTGAGTGCTGCTTTTCCACATCACAATGTGGAGAGCAAGACATGGACATACAGCATTTTGTCAAAACGTGTGTGACTGACTTCAGAGCTTTTCAGACACCAGTCCAGACTTGCCACAAAGTTCTGTCCTCACTGAGGAATCTAATTTGGTGGAAATTATGAATATTGGAAATAAGTTCTGTCCTCACAAGCTGTTAACTTTCTGGGAGGAGAAACAGAATGGCTGGTCTTCATGGTGAGCCACTCTGAGTGTTAGTATGTGGCTGCCCCTCTCTGGAAGTGTCCAAAACCAGGTTGGACAGGGCTTGCAGCAGTCTGGTCTAGTGGCAGGTGTCCCTGCCCATGGCAGGGGGGAAACTGGGTGATCCTGAAAGTCCCTTCCAGCTCAAACCATTCCGTGATTTTATCTGTATCTCCATACAGGAAAATAATTTTTTTGTAAGTTTCCTCAATGATCCAATCATTTAGTCTGAAGAAAAATGAACAGCAACAAATTTGTGTTTGTGTCAAGTCTAAGGACTTGACCTTAGAGATCTTTCCAGCCACAGTGATTTGATGATCTGTGAAATCTGGAGTAGTTTTTATAAGTTTAAAAGCCCACCTGATGAGGCAGAATCCTTAAAAGAATAATGGCAAGTCTAGGACTATACCAAGCAGACACATTCCCTTTCTTGACTAGATAGGGTAGTTCATTGCTACTAAGGCTGACCTTGTGATTCTTCATGAACTTTCCTGTTGCCAAACATTTTGTGAAATGGATCAGATGACTGTGATGAGAAAGCTTTCAGGATAACTTCTAGTCAACCTCTTTAAATTGTCTTGTGACCAAGAAGTGAGAGGTGGCAAGGTGTTCTTGCACTGGCATTTCCAGAAGCAGCATTGGTCTTCCAAGCTTTCTCTCAAACAGCATTTGGAGCATCTGCTCCCAAAATCAAATGTGAGATTTGCATGCAACAAGTTCTAGTGGCAGATCTACTGTTTCAGCCAATCTCAGTGATAGTTTGGTGATCATCAAGTGGAGTTTTAAACTTATAAAAACTACT
>VYZR01001358.1:179656-193890 GCA_013400675.1 Oxylabes madagascariensis | reverse complement strand
TTTCCAACATGCTTAAACATAATCTGACTTCGCTATGGAGAAATCTTTACTGGTTTCAGGCTTTTTTCCCCTCCTTGACTTCCTCTCCTGTTTTTCAGTTTGGGGGTTTTGTGTGCTGTCTTTTCTGTTAAAAGTTAAATTCAGGATTTGCTGCACAACATCACCTTCAAGGTGCTGTTTGTTGTTTCTTGGTGCAAGCAGCCTGGGAGATGGACAGAAGCTATAGAGCTTCTGACTGTTGTCACTGTTGTTTTTGGACAGGAATCACATGTAATCTAGGTTAGAGAACTGCTTGTTATGTAAAGGCTTTATGCAATTGGAAGTGCAGCATTTTACATTTTTGCANTAAGAGAGTTGTCCTGAAATAGTCTTAGCCTAAATGGAAAATGTGCTCATTAGCCACGTTCCTATTCTTGCCCAATGTTCTGTTTAATTTTTCTACAATCTTTTAACATGCTGTGGCTGCTGTCAGTGCATTTTTTTGTTATAATTGCTGTATTGGTTCAAATTGCTTATTAATGAAGATTTATATAAATTTTTCCTATTCTGAGATATATTTGCCTTCCCTATCCTGAGTTTGAAAACACTCTGAAGCTTTGCAAAAGTTGTACTGTTTCCCAAACAAACAATTTTAAACTGCTGTAGCAGTCACAAAACAAAGTCCTGGTGACAGCACTTGGTAGAGCCGAGTGATTTAATTGCAGCATTAAAATGAACAAATGCAGGGAAAGCTATTGTGTGTGGCTGGTCTGGGTGTGTTTGCCATTTAGGCTGGTGCTGCTTTATGAATAGAAAATACATTATTTTTAATATGGGCTCTCATGGGACTGTGGAAGTTTACTGTATCAGTGCATCAAGTGATCCGAAGAAAATAAGTAGCAAACGGTTACTCTTGTCTCTTTCTCCACAGTTTTCCTGTTGCCTTGGTGCACTCTGTTGACTTATAACAGTTTTTTAGAACTGAAGGTAAACTTACTTTGAACAATGTATAGAGAATAAAATTTAGTAATTATTTTCTGGAATAGTCAACTAAAATGTTTTAAACATAATCCTATGTAGCTTGTCTAGTCAGGATAATGATTTGTCATATAATATGTAACTACTTGGGAAATTTTTGCCCTTGCTAAATAGAAAACGTTTATCTTTGCCATTTGGCTTCTTAGTATTTTCACTGGAAGAAGAAAAAATAACCTTATGAGCTTTTGCAGTTTGTGTATTGGAAAATAATGTGTTCTCAATCAGTCTAACAGTGTTTCTCTTCCTGTCTTTTTAATAGCATCTTTTTTTTCCCTTCTGTGTTTTGCACTCTCTTGCCCCACCACAGCCACCACCAGTCTGCTGAAACTCATGGCATGCTCAAATATTTGGAGTAATTTTTTAAGTCATTCCAGCATCCTATTGGTATGTCAAGGACTGGCATATTTGCAAATTGCAGAAGTCAATTTTTAAATGATAGAAGCTTTGTAGAAGTTAGCTTCGGCATGTATGTAGAGTTCTCCAGTTAATTAATTTTAAATTAGATTTTCACTGTGGTTTGGCACATACTTGAAACAAGCACAGTGCAACTACTAAAGATGGAAAGTAAGTACTAAATAATCATTTCACCTTATGTACAAATCAATCCCTTTGTATTGTCACTTTTTCTGCCTTAGGAGGCATGCTTTGAAAAGAAATAATGACTGTATAAATTAAAATGTATAGTTCTGTCTGGTTAATATGGGTATTGTGCTGGACAGAATTCTTCATGGAGCGTGGTGTCCGTAGTGGAGCCGTCATTGTGTCCTTCCACAAGTGTAGGAAGGAACTTTATAATCTGACAGAGTGCCAAATTCTTTCAGCTCAAATTAAAAGTGGTCCACGATCCATGAATTGCAATCATGTGTGGCGGGGGTTTTCTTATCATTAAACTCTTGTGTCTGTGTGAGAGGTGTGGGAGGAAATTAAAGCTTGGAATGGAATTGTTGATATATTGTACATTTTCTTTTTCCAATTCGTTCTGAATGTATTTTGGAGTTCTTTAATTCATGCTTTCCTCAAACAAATCGATGCTGTGTTTGCTTAGAAGTATGTTAATTAAGCAGTATCTTATTCTCTTTTGTTTTTTTTTTCTTTTGGGCTTGTTTCAAATGATAATTAATAAATAGTTAACAAGGTCCCTAGACTCTGCTTGAATGTATAAGGCATGTTTACTCAAATTCATGCTGATTTTAGATGTTTGAGTTAGAACTGAAGCTTTTACTGCTATAACTACATTGGAATATTCCTTAGTGTGGAGTCAAGTGTTTCTGTAACTGGTGATGCTTTTTTAATTCCTTAAACTTGAGCAAGAGAAGTTTGGCTTACCTGTAGTTGTAGCTGTGGTGAGGATTCTTAGGTGTGAAATTCTCATGTGGTCTTGATGTGGGCGTTGAATCTTGTGGGACAATGTAAAAATGCTACCTTTCCTAAAAAATTCTGAATTTCCCCCTGAATCTTATCCTGGTCCTTCTTTTGAAGGCTGTTACTCCAAAGGCAGCCTCCTATTGGGCCTGTGATGTCTGATACTTTAGGAGAAGGGAGGACCCAGATGTGCGAGGTCAGAAGGAATGACAAAAGTCAGAGGTTCCACAGAAGTTTAGGAAGTTTTCCTAATGACTTTTGNAGGGAAGGGGGCTTGTCCTAGAAAAGTGCTGCACTTTCTCCATATGAGCCCTTCTGCAGCCACATCCTGGTCTTTCTCTTGCATGTCCTTACCAACAACCCTTGGCTGTTGTTCCCAACAGCTGATCTTGGTTCTTGGCTGGCTCCACAGCCATCTAGCTGTTGGTGTTTGGGACATATATGTTAGCCCCTCACCTTCTGGGCTTCTGCAGAGCCTTCAGCTGCTGGAGGGGACTTTGGCCAAGGGAGGACACCACAGCAGTTGCTGCTTTTGCTGCTTTTTTGTCATGCATCACATCTGTTGATGGACTGTGCAGAAAGTGTTGGGAAATGCACCCAGAGTGGTTCATTTGCCAGAGCCTGACCTTCCCAGGGTGCTCCCTGAAGGCCTCCATGGCTTGTTGGCCTCTTTGAGGAGCTGTTAGATTGCTTGGAAAAGCTTTTACTGTTGATTTTTATACCTTTAGCAGGCTATTCCCAAATTACTTTTGGCTCAACTCAGTCTGGTTTAGCATTGAACTTGCCAAAGCTTATATACCTTTTTTTTCCTGATTTGGAAAAGACTTAATCTTTTTACATTTAGTAGTCTCCTTTCTCTGCAGTTGAGTCATGGTGCTTTTTTGACTGTTCAGGGTCTGTAACAGAGACATGCCCTCTAAACCCTCACATGGTGACTTGAAGTTGTCTTGTTGCCACCTAGGAATTCATAAGATGAACCTGTTTTCTAACCTGTTTCTTAATCTTTAGGGTAAGTGCTATCCTGAAGTTGCTGACTAGGAAAATAAATATTGCTTTGACAAGAAACTTGGAAACTGGAAGAATCCTCTGAATGTTTTATAGTTAAAGCACTTGAATTATGAATTGTGGACAAATCTGTGTGGGAGACTGATGGGGATTTTTGTTTTTAGGAAAAAAATCGGATCATAGAATTGCAGAATCCTGTAAGGGCTTGAGTTGGAAGAGACCTTAAAAATCATTTTGTTCCACCCTCTTGCCATGGGCAGGGACGCCTTCCTTTAGACCAGGTTGCTCAGAGATCCATCTAGCCTGGTCCTGGACACTTCCAAGGATGGGGCAGCCCCATCATGACCTTGGAACAAAGATTTTTTTTTCTTGTCTGCAAAAGAAAGGAAGGTAGATATATGAGATGTTTCAGCAGAGTTTACTCTCTGCTGGAAGGTAAATCTGGATCAAATTAATTCTGCCAAGAATGAAGAGACACCACAGCATTTGACAGTTATTTGGTACTCACTAGTTCTGTCTGTGGATGTGTATGTATATAATAGAAAAACTATAAAATACAAATAAAATACAGACTATACATAAAAATATGAACATACTTACATTTAATAATAGAAATATATATGGCACAGTGTACTGTATCTATATATTTAGTGTATTTATACAAAAATATACCATTTAGGTATCAAAATACCTAGAGATATAAAAATGAAATGTATAAGTCACTTATGAGAATAAATTGTTTCCTAAATCTAGAATATATTATATCAATATGACATTTAGTTAGGAGTCATACTGTTTGCATCTGGTAATTTTTAAGATTCCCACTTAAACAATTTCAAGTGGTTTTATAAGATATATATACAGCATATACAAATATGACTTATGTAATTACATTAAAGCAAATCTGTATGTAGAAAGGTAGATAATACAAAATATAAAAATATTCTTGGGAAACAAATGTTCTGGCTTGCATAATTTCAAGTTTGGCATCAGGTTTATCCATCTAATTCACTGCTGGCTTCTAATTTCAGCCTCGGTAGTTTATATTTATTGAACTGCTTCTCTCAGCAATTGTTATTCTGCGAGGATCTGTCAAACGAAGATCTGTCTTTTTATCTATCTATACAATTATATCTGTATAATTGGATATGTTCTATATATCATTAGCTGGTTGTGTGTAAATACACAATGAGTGTGTAATCAGTCCCAGTGTGTAGATAATCTGCTCTGACTCTCTTCAGTGGGTCAGAGATCTCTTAGGAAATTGGGACATCAGCTCAGGAACAACGCACATTCAGGCCAAGGGCATCAGGATGTAAAGGCCCTTATTAAGTAGAAAATTCTCATTTTTATAGATAGGGGAAAAAGAGGAAATAACATGCTGGAAGCTTGGCTAAAATTACACAATCAGTTGACATTGCAGCTGGGAATAAAATTCCACTGTCCTGATCTTTATCCTCATGTTTTAATGGCTGGGCCTTGCTTCAAGGTTAATAAAACATGCTGTTTGCATGTGATAATGTGAGTAGAATTCCCACTTACTGAACAATTTCGGGTGATTTTATAAGATGTAAATACAGCGCATAGGTGTTTCGCATTGTAATTGTAATTGTTTTGCTAATTGTAATTGCTTTGCAAAAGGCCAGCTCACAAGACCCTGCTGTCAGCTCGTGCCAAACAGTTTGGTGGCATTTGTGATTCTCCATGAAGTTTACTGAGTAATTGTTGTGGGAATGTGGAGTGAGTTTCATCCTGGAGGAGAGATGGCTCTGAGAAGAGCTCAGAGCCCCTGCCAAGGCCTAGAGGGGCTCCAGGAGAGCTGGAGAGGGACTTGGGAAAAAGGCCTGGAGGGACAGCACACAGGGAATGGGTTCCCACTGCCAGAGGGCAGGGAGAGATGGGATATTGGGAAGGAAGTCCTGGCTGTGCTGTTCAAATTTGCTTTTTTAACACTTTGATCTCATACAGAATGAGAATTGCTTTGTATGTTATCGTAAAAAATTATATTAACTCCTCTTACTCAGGCACAGGCATAGCCCCATTGTAGGTGATGGCAGAGAGGCAGGCATGGCTTGTCCTCACTATTTCCTAACTGTGCTCCCAGAGAGCAAACTTCTTTTCCCTTTATGGCTTGGCACTATTGAAAAATGCTTAGGAACCGGAAAAGCCCAGAGGAATCCCTTACCCTGTGGTGAAAACATTTTTGGGTACTGAAAATGAAATATTATGGAAATGAACGTGTGTGCTAGAGAAAAAATAAAGTGACTCTAAATATATTTTTTCATATAAATGCAAATCTTTATGCAATTCATTCCATAAATTGGCAAATCAGTATTTGGAATGAAAACTTCCTCAATACTATATATGCAATTTTAGTCTTTAATAGTAAAGTTGATGAGTGTTAGCACATGTTTCTGTATAATTTCAATGTTAACTATCAGTTTTTGCTGGGAAAAAATATGCAGGCAGACTCACTAATACTTAGTCAGCCTTTTTTCTCCCCCCATAGCGTTCTGTTTTTGTAGTCAGTAAATTTGACACACCAAAACCTTTCCCTACACTATCCCCTCCACGCTGGCCGTGGACCCAAAAGAGAGGGAATCCAGTCGGTGTTGGATCCACGAGAGGGCTTCAAGCAGTGTTCCGTGAGTCGCAGCCCTGCGCTGCTGGTGCGGCTCCAGCCGTGGTGTCTGGTGACAGAAACGTGTTCCTGTCTGATGCCGCTGGAGTTGATGTCAGTGCCGAGAGCGGAGCCAAAGGGCAGGTGCTGACATAAAACAGCTCGTCAGCCTTGGCAGGAGCTCGCGCCCCGCGCTGAGAGGGAGCAGGGACACGGGGTTCTTTCAGCTGAGGAGGCATTTTCTGCTAGTCAAGATAATGAAAAGTTTTGCCTGTGGCACGCTTGTTCTGGGGGTAGGACTTCATTCCTCAGCGCTGCTGCTTTCCTCAACGCTTCATCATTAGAACTGCCACTTTAATAATGTTCATATGGCTGGAGCTGGTATTGATGCCTCAAGATAAGCTTATAGAGCACTTTCTGTAGTGAAATCCAATTTTCAATTGCTCATAATTTTTTTTCAGACTTCAGTTGTTTGTCATGAAACTTTTCATGCTGAGTATCTTCCTTAGGCTCTTTTTTTTTTAGATTTTTTTTTTTTTTAATTTTTTGGCACTGCTTTAATTGAAAACAGTTCTTCTGTTTCTGAGAATGGGGTTAGGGAAAAATGTTACTTAACCAATGCTGAATTCTTACATCTGTTTTATTGAGGAATTTTAGAGCCTTCATGCCTTGGAACAGGCTCTTGAGATTTGGGAAGCGGGACTTAGGGGAGTGAAGCTGTGGATAGAGATGTGCCATTTACAATCCCTCTTAAAGCTTACTAAATCTGGCCAAGTTACAAGGTCCCAAAACTTGCCGTTTGCATACATTGAGCCGAAACATGTTGAAAAACTGGCAGCAAAATTATCTGAACGTTGAGTTTTCATGAAGTGAGTTCCACAGAGCGTCGTGCCAGTGAGGCTCAGGATGCAGCACCCCTCGTGAGGTCTGTCAGCCTGTTCCAGGATCCAGGGGGGACTTTCCCTGCTCCATGCAGTTGCTGGTGGACCAGGTTTCAAGCAAGAGAATTTACACTTAAGAGTTTTCCTCGTCCTTGGAGGGGCAGGTAGTGTAGAGGAAGAAGTTACCTCACACAGATAAAATGTTTCCTCTTACAGGAAAAACAGGGACATGTTGGGTTAAAAAATAACATGCCCATTGCTCTGTGGAGAGGTGGCAGACTCCAAGGAGTGTGAGCAGATCTTCTCAGGAATAAGGGTGGCAATAAGAGCATTCCTAAGCTGTGTAACTCCAAGGTTTTCAGCTGTGCTTGTATTAGGAGTTTTACTTAAGTGTTTCTGAATGCTCTCCTGAAGGCTGATAAGAGAAGCTGGCTGGAATTTCTGCAGGTACCAATGGTGAGGTGCTTCACAAGTTTGGAGGAGTGAAACTTAGGTCTAGGAGGGAAGCAGCAGGTCTGTGCTGATTTTACTGTGCTATTAGCTATTCCTTGTTCCTCTCATGCCTCAAGAAACAGGTGAATTGAGTACCCGCAGTCACAAGAAGCCAACAGGAGCAGTGTGCTAAACTCACTAACTGATACAAAAATCTAACTGCTCTGGAAAATACTTTCTTGGATGCCGTGACCTGTCTAACAACTTTACAGGTCACTTCTTTCATTGGTTGTCTGGATTTCTTCTTCCCCCTTCCCTACTATGTGTGAGGATGAAGTTTTCCGGAAGGTCCTGCATCAAAAGCATTGGTTAATGTCGATACCCTGAGTAGCACTATTTAAAAAAAATACTGCCAAGATGGTTATTTTGTAACATGTTTCTGTGTTTGTGTCTGCCTCATATTTTGCCTGACAGAATCAACAGAAGATGTTACTGGAAGTTCCACAACTGGTTGAATTATACACATTCACTGTGTTCCTTTGCATTCTGACAAAACCAATAAAGTACTGGGATGGTACCCTGTGCAAAAGCCAGAGCAGTTTTATAATAAAAACAAAAATAATTAAATAACTAATAATGAAAATATAAAAGCCTGATCAAAACCCCTCCTAAAACTAGCCTTCTCTCCCCAAAATCCCACCAAAATAACCCAAACCTAAACAAGCCCGGAAATCCCACCATCCAACAACTCCTTTTTTATGTCTCTATGTGAACTTGTTGACGTGAGGTTTTCTGTTCCAAGGCTGATAGATGATTGAGTCAGACAATTCCTCTAAAATTAAATCCAACATTGGGTGGATTTGCAGTTTTTCCCACATTTCTCATTCGTTTTCCTCTCTCTCACTCTCTTCAAGTTTGCATTTAGTTTCCCGGGTTCAAGTAGTCATAATACTGTGGTATTGTGCTCTTGTATAATACCATAAAACCTTTATTTATTTTTTCTTGATATTGTAGTCACATTTGGAGCTTCATTTATACTGGCCAGTCTTCAAATGTGCAGCAGGAATATTGTTCCATCTCAGAAATTGTATCACTTGTGTCCAAAGGAGTTGAAATAGGTATTGCCAGCAACAGGCCAGGAGTTGAGCTAATAAAAATGTGAAGATTCCTTGCTTAAGATGTTCCCCTTCTTATAGTTATTTTTAATATATTTCTAGAAGTGAATGAATGATTTATTAGAGTTATTCCCAGCCTTATCTGGTCTTTTGATTCTGAAGTATGTTATGTAATTTACTTTACTTAATTCTTCAAGGTGTCTGTCTATGGATATGTCTACTACTCATACTCCAATTACATGTAATAAAAATGTCATCAGGGATTTCCAGCTAACAAAGCTATTCTGTGCTTCAGCATCTCTGGGCAAGTAAGAGAGGTAGATCCCATCTGAAAATGTTAAATTTATCATAGTCTCATGGAATCATCAAGTTTGGGAAAGACCTCGAAGATCATCAAGTCCTACTGTTAATAATATAGATATTTACAGGTAATATAATTTCCCTGAGTTTACAGGTATTGACTTTGTTTTTGAATGTTTCTGTAGTTTTTCAGATTAAATATTATTTTGGGGGTGTCTTTATACATTTCTGATTCCTCTGTGGTGTGAAAAGCTTTTTTGAGGATGCAAGTCTGCAGCTGAACTTCGTGATCTTGGGAGAAGATGGTTGTCTCCTTATTTTAAAGTTCGAAACAAGTAAAAGAGTAGTAGTGCAATAGGTAAGGTTCCTGCCCCAAGGAAAGCTTGGATCATTTCAGATTTCACAGTAAAGATCTCCTGAGATGGAAGGAAGATGAATGGTTTAAAACTAAATAAACACTGTTTTTCCAGTGAAATGAGGTATATGCTTATTTATCAATCTATGCAATTTAGCATTTGCAATCTTTTTCAGTTCCATGACATTTGAAAGGTCTTGCAAAGTATTGGAGCTGGGATTAATTGCAGGAGGCAAACTGGAAAAAACTTTAAAAGAAAGGAAAGAAAAATGTGTGTATGTAATTTGGCTGGGCAACAAAGGAGACCTGACTACGCCTTTTATTTAAGGGCTGTAAACACTGAACTGGGGCAGAAATGTTTTATGGTATTACATAGAACCACTTAAAGGAATAAGTAGATGAAGCTGAACAAAGTAATGTTTAGCTGAATATTAGGAAAAAAATCTTAACATTGAGGTTCATTAGATTATGGAACACACTTCCCAAAGGATGTGGTTCAAGCTCCATTACTAGTCCCTTAAAATTAGACTGGATAGAATAACAAGCTGTACTGGAGGGAACACTGTTGCATGGTTAGGGAATGGACACAGTTACCTAATACATCTTTGCATTTCACTTGCTTCTATGATTCATTTCCTGAAAAACTGCTTCTAGAATGCGTTAATGACATTACAGCCCCGGGCACCTCAGACTCATCAGCGCTTCTCTAACTTTGGATGGTTTATGTGGAGATTTCCTGGGCTGCCTTTTCCCCAGTGGCTCCTCCACCCCAGCCATTCCCTGTGGCTTTCCTGTCCTGCTGCAGCACTGGGAGCAATGGTGACATCAAAAAGTTGAGTGCCTGGGATGTATTTGAAGTGTGTAGGTACACAGAGACATGAGCTTGGCTGTTCCTGGAGAGGCTGTGACCAGGAGTGGGGCAGGCAGGCAAGCTCTGGTGTTGCAGAGCTTGGCTCCACAGAAACAACTACCTTCTGCTGTTCTTGGCAGGGAGGATGAAATACTGGTCTCCTTTACAATAGTGTTATTAGGTGTGAAAACCCTCAAACAATTAAGTCATACTCAGTCATGTATTTCAATGAGCCAGTTGAAATCTATGAAATATGGAGCAGTTGTTCTGTTGCAGTGATTTGTTGAGAAGAAAATAACTTGGTTTTTAAATCACTTCAATAATTCTTTTTAACGTTTAGAGAAGTAATCTAAAACATGCACTTCATCTTTCTATAGCATTTCAGTCACTTTCCTGTAGTATTTAGGAATTAAATACTTTAAATATAGTAGTAAAGCAGCTGAAGTATAGCAGCACCTGAAATAAAGCCATGGCAGTCATCTGTGTAAATTGTGTGACTTTGACCTTGCACTAAGGACTAAGTGGTAGTTCAATGGGATTTTAAGACTGAATGTGCAGTTCCAAGTGATCACACGTTTACTCAAATATACATCACGTGTAATTTCTGTGTTCCAGACAAGAAATAGAGTCAAGATGGACTGGTACACTGCGGTAGTCTCAAAATGCTTTTAAATTTAGTGTCTCCCATGCGTGAATTCTTGCTGCAGCCTGCCGATGACTGAGAGAGCAGCTAGCCTACCAATATTTAAAATACAAATTTATTTTGCTAGACCGTATTCATTTATAGCTGTTTGTAGAACTTCTCCTATATCTCAAGCTGGATTGGGTTAATGCTGTTAGTCCAATGTTGGACAATGAAGGCCATGAAAAAATATTGTTGAAAATTAAAAATTTTTACTTTTGCCATCTATATTACCGTGCCAGGTGAAATGTTGCAAAAACCTACCATTTGTGAGAACTTGTGTCAGTTGAAAAAGTTACTGCAATTAAAAAGTGACTGCAAACAAAAAGTTATTGTAGTATTTAGGACAGCCATTTTTGTGCTTCTGAGTTTTTACAATTTCCCTACTTAAAAAGTCTACACTCAATAGATTGACTTTTTCAGTCACAGGTTGTGGTCTGTGTGTATGTCAGTGTGTTTAAGCTACAGATGAGTTTAATGTTGCTCAAGAGTGGAATATTTAACATGCAGGTTCATAAACCACGTAAAAATGATTCCATATTTCCTATACTTCAGCTTTGCTAGTTTTTTTCTGTAGTGAATCCTCCCAAATCTGCAATGTGACTTCCCTAAAATTAATGTAGCTGCTGTTTTTATAGTCTTTTAAGCAAGTGTACCCTGGGTTCCTCACAATTTACAATTTGAGTTCCTTAACTAAAGATCTGAGATGTTGAAGATGTGCTTTATAAAGTATAAAATGCCCCTGATACAGCAGTTCATTGATCCCCGTTCATAATTCCATGGACCTCTTTTTCCTCTCCCATTCATTATCACATAACATCCCCGTGGCAACTTGAGAAATTGCTTGCATGGAAAAGTAATCGTAGGAAAGTATTTATGTATTTTTAGCTTTCTTCTAACACAATGTAGCAGCTGGAAACAAGGACAAGAGCCAGCACAACATGAACTGCCAGCTCTCCATGGGCCACCAGAAAGTGTTCATCAGACCACAGTGTGAGAACTATTGAATTGACTTAAGAAATGTGACACACATAATAAGCGTTAAAAAAACAACACTCAAGTTCCCAGTGCTGCTGCTTGAGTGTAATAAGAATTAAACAATAATTGTAATGTTTTTTAATAATACGTTATTTACTGGTTTTGGTGGAGGAACTACATGATGGTATCAATTAGATGCAATGAAAATCACTTTTGCTTTAATTCCTCATCATCTTTGTTTAGTGATGTGTTAGATGCTGTTGCAGCATTGGACAATCTTTTGGATGCTAAAAGTTTCAGAAATAGGAAAGCAGAATGTGGAGCTAGGACTTGGATGTATTACGAACCATGAAATAGATCTGTTCTGTTTTGAGCTTTTTTTGTTGTGGTTGAGTTTTCTTTCTGATATTTAACACTGGTTTTGCCAGCTTCTGTAGCCTTGTCTGTTTGTGTTCTTTCCATTTTTGCAACAAGGGAGCAGGATTGTTGTTTTGGAAATGTCAAAATGACAGGCGGAGATCAAGAGACCTTTTGAAGATCTTCATGTCTACTAAAACTCTTATTTTGTCCTATTTAGTCTCAAAAGCAGCCTGGGGCAGCACCTCAAGTTGGTGGCCTCGGCAAAACACTTTCAAAAGCAATAAAAAACCCATTAGGAGGATGCTAAATATGTTTGAGAGGATGTGGGTTATGTGATGGGGAATGAGGGAAGGATCTGCCCTCTTACCAAGCTCCAGTGAGGAGAGACGGGACCATACTTAAAAAGGCTTTGCCAATATTAATTGCAATTTAATGCCTATATTTAAACGCAATGAAGGATGTTCAAAGGAAAGGTTGAAGTTCAGTGATTACTTTAATTGAATTTTGGAACTACTATTAGATTAAAAAAAACCCAAACAATACTAATTTCCTAGAAAGAAACTTGGAAATAAGTAACTCCAATTTCCTCACCATTAATTTAATGCTCTGTCCAGTGGGAGAAGTCAGAGAGTTTGTCTTCTGAGCCTTGACACTGAAGGTTGAAAGGTGAATAATACATTTTGCAGAAGAATTACAACTAGTTTAATAACTAATCCAGGAGAGCTCAAAAATCAGTTATAGCTCACAGTCGGTTGATCTGCTGACTTAAAATAGTGGACAGTGTTAGAAGTTGTTGACTGTAAGTTGTGATGCTTTATATGAATGTAATGAGTTTTTAGAGTACCTCCTGCACTCTTGGTTTCAAAATGTCTTCGAAGTCAAACTCTTAACATTCTTCTTATTCTTTTGAAACTATAAATAAGCGCGTTTAAACTTTTTCAAAGTAGGTACAAACATGAACTTATTAGTATCTCATTGTGTAACAGAGATCAGGCATTAGACTGAGATTTCTGCAGAGAGTTGTGTTTACATCAAACAGTCAGGTGGAAGAAAGTTCTATTTTGATGACTGTATCATAACTTCATTTTGCCATTAAGTGTTGTTTCACAGACTGTCAAACTAGATTAAAGTCTTGGGTTTGTTTTCATGGCTGTAAACTGTGTTTCCAGCCATTTTACAGAAAAATATCAACTGCTCTGTTGCAAAATAACATACTTTGCTCTTATGGCCTGCTTTTCTTGCTCTGCCTTACGTAGAGTTGTATGAACAGGGGAAAAAACTCTGTCATGGCTAGTTTGGTGGAAGAGAAGGGCAAAAATGAATCTGTTAATTTGGTTTTAAAGGTAAAAGCAGTCAGTTCCTTATTAAAGTATTTGAGTATTTCCCAGAAATAATTGGCAGAATTTTACAGTTCTCCAATTGACAAAACTTTTAGCCATGTGGTTCCATGTGGGACTGAGTCAAGAAATAAAGTTGTATCAGTGAATCCCAGAGCTGGTCAGGCTGGAAGGGCCCACAGTGGGACATTTGACCCCACGTCCCTGCTCCTGCAGGGCCATCCCAGAGCACAGGGTGCAGGACTGTGTCCAGAGGGCTGTGGAATATCCCCAGTGGGGAGACTTCACCCTTCCCTGGTCTCTGTTCAGGGCAGAAGTCGTGCCTCCTATGCAGGGGGAGTTGCTGGGCTCTGTCCCTGCCTGTTCCTCTGATGCCACTGCTGGACCTGGAGCGGAGCCTGGTCCTGCTCTGACCCTCCCTGAACACAGGGACACCCAGGGACACACAGGGACACACAGGGACACACAGGGACAGGGTTGAGCCCCTCGAGGCTGGGGCTCCTCTCGAGGCTGAACAGTCCCAGCACCCTCAGCCTTTTCTGGGCAGGGAGGTGCTCCAGGCCCTTCTGTATATGTGTCACTCTCCACTGGACCTGCTCCAGGAGCTCCATGTCCCTCTTTTACTGGGGAGCCCTGAGCTGGACACAGTTAGAAATGATGGACAAGTATCAGAGAAATGCAATTGAAAGTATTCAGCAGAAAACAGTACGCTATATAAATGTAATAAGTGATCCAAATACCTAAATGTTTGTCTTGTTTTCAGCTTGGGTAGAGTTGCAGTGCTGGGTAATGTTGATAACACCCTGATGTTTTAGTTGTTGCTAAGTCATGCTTACGCTAAATCAAGGATGTGTCAGCTTCTCATCATTTCAGAAGGAATTCCTGGCTGTGAGGGTGTTGAGGCTCTGGCGCAGGTTTCCGAGAGAAGCTGTGGCTGCCC